>SNQJ01S0026263.1:91655-105316 GCA_010110895.2 Picea sitchensis | reverse complement strand
AAGAAAACACAAAGAGATCAATGGAGATAAATACAGATAGAATTCATCATCAATAAATATTGATGATGTTTCTAGTACCCTCCATACCATCTGACCACTTATGGAGCACAATATATCCTTCTGGTTCACTTAGTGCTCTTTTTTATTGTTCATTCGTTGCCATGTTGAAATTAAAAAAAATATGATAGAAGTTTGTTTCTACAAACTTTCCTTTTTAAATGATGATTCTCTGCTTCCAACCTTCCAAAGCATTAACCATGAGGTTTTCTTTTATATTTAACCAGTTTATAATAACAGAGGAATCACAAAGAACCTAAAGCTTTTGAATGGAGAGATATTTCTCTATATGTAATGTTTCCCATGCACCCATTAATTCATCCTTTGTGTTTGTACCCTCTCCACAATTTACAAACCATTTGAATGTAGTTGATTCAGATAGTTTAATAATACCCCCAGCACCGCAACATCTCCCATCTGCCTGGGCCGCTCCATCAAAGAATGATACCAGGTAATCGGATATATCTGCATTCAAATAGGGATGAGTGTGTGGATTCTTATGCTTTACTGCCGGTTTATGGTAGTTACTAAGAGATTTAATAACTACTGAAGAGATAGATGACTACTTCCCTTCAAATGTGGTCATGTTTCTCTCTAACCAAATGTTCCAGCATGTGTATGTTGCAAGGCTGGGAGATCCTAACTTTTCCTCATACCAGTTTTCTATACAATCACCCAGATTATTCCCATTCCAGCTATGATCAATTTTTGTATTTCTTTTAATGTTTGTCCAGACTGCAGTGGTAAAGGAACATAAAATAAATAGATGAGAGAAATCCTCCTCCATTTTACATAAATGACACAACTCCAGACCAATCCAACCCCTGTGTTGGCGATTTTTCCATGTCGATATATTGTTATTGACAGCCATCCATATAAAAAGTTTTATCTTTTGTGGTATATTCCATTTCCACATTTGAATTCTCCAACCAGTGATCAAAGGGAGATTTTGTGTTGATAGTAGTTCCTCATATACATTCTTTACCGAAATAACACCTGATGTGTGCCCCCCTGTCCATATCAGTTCATCCTCATTTCGTGTAACTATCACTCCAACTGCCTGTAAAGCCCGCCTGAATTGTAGCCATTCCATAGATAGTTCCCCTGTTAGCTCCAATTCTTCATTATCTTTCCAATTTGATAAGTAAGTATCATGATCCTACTGATTCCATACTTGTGCCAGCACCGAGATATTTTTCTATTTGAGTACTCTGATGAGTTGAGAAGATAGATACGAGGAGGGTCCAAGACCTAGAATGTTGTCCCTACCCAAGTTCACATCAATGCCCGAACCAGGTTTCCAACTGATCCAATTAGTTATCAAATGTACCGAATTTACTATGCTTTCAGATAATAGAAAGAGGTGGATCTAAGCCAGTTACTAACAGTGGTGAAGGGGAATTATTTTCCTTTTAAAAACTCTATGCCAAATACCCAGTTTTGGTATAACTCTCCACAATGTCGAGGTAGCCAAAGCCTTACCAAAAACAAAAATATTGTGCAAACCCCAACCTCCCCTTCTCTTTGGCTGAGCTAATAACTCCCATCTACATAGATGATAGTTATTTTTTTCTCTGTTTCCATTCCAAAGAAAATTATAGAGTAATCTCCTTAACCTGGGAAGAATAGATGTAGGCATCGCTGCAAAATATAACCAGTAGACAGTCTGGCTTTCCAGGACTGATTTACACAATATGTATCTAACCCCCAATGATATCCACCTATAGCTCCAGTGATGTATTTTCTTCTCCACTTTTGTTAAAAGCCACATCCAATCTTTTGTTTTTTGTAACCCTGCCTTCAGATAATAACCCAGATATTTGAATCCAACCGATAAATCAGAAAAAATATAAGGCAGGATGTCTTTGAAAGTTGTAATGTCTCACTCATCTAGCCCTGAGTAATGAACTGTCGACTTTGTCTGGTTCACCAATAAACCCGAGACCGAACATAATAGTTGAACAATTCTCTTGGTTTCCTTCCATTCCTGAATTGATGCCTTTGATAATAACAAAATATCATCAACGAATAATATATGTAATATTTTAGTAATTCTAGCTACTTTGATACCATTAATGATACATTGTCTCTGACTTTGTTTTAACAAAATAATCAAACTCTCCATTACCAGGATAAATAACAGCGGGGATAACGGGCACCCCTGGCGCAGGCCTCACCCACTTCTCAAAAAATCCGTATCTTTTCCATTGACTAATACTACAAAGGAAGTCAAATTCACACATGCCAGAATCTAATTCATCATATGAAGACCAAAGACAACTTTTATAAGAACCATTCTGAGGTAAACCCAACTGATGCAATCATATTCTTTTTGCAGATCAATTTTTAAGATGAGGGCTTTTTGTTTTTTCTTCTTGATATTGTGGATGCACTCATGTGCAGTTCCAATAGCGTCTTGTATCTGACGCCCTCCCAAAAAACCCAATTGTTCCTCTGATAAGAATATTGATAAAACTGGTTTAATCCTATTTGCTATCACCTTTGATATAACCTTGTATATGAGGTTGCATAAAGAAATAGGCCTATAATCCCCAAAAATTATTTGTCTCATTTCTTTTGGGGATCATAGCAATAAAGTTTGAGTTATGCTACCATTAATGCGCCCACTAGTTCGGGTATCCTCCACCAAGTCCAGGAGATCTTCGCCCATAATCTCAAAGAAATGTAGATACAGTTCCACCGACCAACCGTCAGGCCCGAGGCTCTTTTCTTTTTTGAACATCTTTAGGATAGCTTCCAGTTCTGTAAGAGTGACATGCTTATATAATTCCTCCGCTTCATTTATATATAACATTTTAGGATACAGATTTGCCACTCGGACATGTTCTTCAATAATATCATGTATAGAAGGCTTGAAGAAATTCTTGAAATATTTAACTGCCTCATCCTCTATAGCCTTCTGATCTTTGTGTATTGTCCCTGAATTATCAGCAATCTCCCAAATAAATTTGCTATTTCTCCTTTGATTGGCAAATTGGTGAAAGAATTTATTATTCTGATCACCACTTTTTACCCATATAGCCCGAATTCTAATTCTCCATAGGTCTTCCTGCTCTTTCAAGAATTTATTTCTCTCAGTTTCTAAAATAATGAGATTTCCTTCAACCTCCCGAGAATGATTACCACCCGCAATCCTCTGTAAAATCATTTTAATGTTCTCTTCCATATTTTCCAAAGCCACTGTGTTCCGTGCCTTTTTATCTTTTGCCCATTTTTTTGTTATGACCTTTAGTTCCTTTAATTTCCAAGTAAAATGCCTCTGATAGTCACCTTCTTGTCGATATTTCTGATCTTTCCACGACTTTATAACCATATCATTAAAATCTTTTTCCAGTAACCACTGAGCAAGAAATTTGAAAGGGTAAGCTCTAAGAGTGATGGAATTCTCCAATTGTAAAAATATAGGGGCGTGATCTGATACATAAGGATATTCAACCCATGCTCTATGGATTCTGACCTCCATAAGAAACTCCTCCAAAAACATAAACCTATCCAACCTCTTGACGATTGCCTCAGAACCCGTGCGACCATTACGCCATGTTGGGACGATTTTATCAGGTTTCACATCAATAAGTTTGTGAGCATGGAAAAGAGTGTTGAAGAAACTAGATAAATGGCCCGATGCAGCTGAGCCTCCCCAAATCGCGTTGGACGATAAGGTTATATTTAAATCTCTCGTAATCACCAAGTTTCTAAGTGAAAGCAGGCCACTGTTTGCAAGCGTAGTCCAGAAATTTTTTCGCTCCAAGCATGGACCATATACATTCAAAAGGTTGATATTCCTTTTAGTAGCTATAATAGAACCTGACAATAGAATCCCACCACAAGTTAGAAACATAAGAAAATTAAAAAGAATAGGGTCCCATGATACAAGAAGTCCACCCGAGGAACCCACAGAGATGACTGCACATGATAGCCAAGTAGGACAGAATTTAATCATGAAATCCTGAGCTTTATGTTCATGTACCAGAGTCTCCTGAATGAAAATTAAGTTAGGGTGTGTATTTTCCAAAGAACGTCTAAATGAGGCAACCTTTAGGGTTCCACCTACCCCTCTAAGATTTAAATACATGTAAATCATTACTTCTCCCTAGCAAGGGCTTTCACAGCTCTAAGTTCCCCACTGTTAGATGTGGATGGATCCACCACAGAGGATGGAGTAACAAATGACTGTAGATTTTTTCTAGAACTTCTCATTTTTACGGGAGAATACTCAATCCTGAGACCACGAGACCATGCATATGCCTTTGTAGGTTCCGCCTCGGGGAGACTCACCTCACCAAGATCCACTTTGAAACTGGTAGGATCCACCACCTTATTACCAAATAAAGTTAGTAGAGGAGTCGAGTCGTTATTGTCCCGCAAGTAAGGGATGAGTGAGTCTAGAATAACGGATAGTGAAGAATCACCCTCTTCTGATTCTTGATACCCCATGAGCATTTTCCTCTCAACCGGTGTGGTAGTGATCCCCTGGACAACTTCAGCGAAAGTAGGGGATGAGGTTAATGCAGTAACCCTCATAGTTACAGGACTATTACAAAAGGTGACTGAAGTTGTATTTTGGCGAAGATTTAATAAAGGGTGACTAGTTAGAGTGGTAGATAATCCTGGCCAAACAGGCTCAGATGCATTCGAAAGGTGAGGGCTCCCTCGTCTACGAACAAATATCCTTCCATCATCCCCAGAGTCGGTTTTTCCCACAGGAGGAGAGGGTAATAAAACAGAGGAAGAATTTAACATTTATTTTTCCATTACTGTTACTGAATTATAAAGATCCGGATAGAACAGGGATAATTTACTCGAGAAAGTATCATAACGCTTCGGTGAAGGGGATGCCTCCTTCAACGAGAAACCATAGTCAAAGCCTGTAGAATTTACTTCGTCTTCTGGTTCCCCCAGGTCCTTGTGAAGTGCCGTATTTTCTGATATTTCTTCCTCCACTCATCCCTTACATGATTTTCTCAGATGGCCCGTCTTATGGCAATAACTACATTGGAAAAGTATTCTGAGGTAGTCCAACCTATGGACTATTCTACGGCCTCTCTAGTCGATCTCCATAATTTCAGGCAAACCTCCGTGAATAATAATATCCACAAGTATCTTCCCCATCTTCCTAGAAGGTGTCGACATAATAGAGTCGTCTAAAGAGACAAAAGAACCTAGAGAGTTACATATCGCCTCCCTGGCCACTGCATTCCACAAATGTAAGGGTAGGCCTGAGAGAAATACCCAAAGGTGGCACATATGAAATGATTCGGTATCTGGATTAAAAACCAACCTCCATATTTTAATCATCATACTACTCCTACCCACCATCCATTTCTTTGCTAACAGCCTTGCGGAGTCTTCTGGAGATCTACAAATAAAACCATACCAACCCTTTGTCGGGTATCTTATCTCAGGGGTGTATCCTATCTCCCTTTTCCAGTTATTCTCAACCCACTCCAGTATATATTCATTACACAAATATCTATACGAAAACCTGCCGACAAGTCCATGGAGTGCTAAAGAGAAGGTCTCAGCCAGACCTACTTCCGAGCGAAGAACCGTTTTATGTACCGCCTTCTTTGCTTTCCACAGTCTACGACTGTATCCTGGCACCTCAGAACCCTTAACACTTTCCTTTATACAGTTAAGGCCATGCTCTACCTTATCCTTTTTCCCCTGGCGCAGGGAACCAAGGCCAAGCATGGTTGATACAGGAAAACTAGAATATGAATGCAAGTCGTCTGCAAGGGAGAAAGTATGCTATGAGCTATGGGAAGTATCCAATAAAGGTGGTTGTTGAGAGAGCTTTGAAGAGGTGTTTAATATTGCAATACGTAAACCATCCGAATCCACCTGATCGAAAAGATCCGCGTCCTTCCACACTAATTCGTCTGCCACATCCATCAGATTGTTGACGTTTTCTTCAACAAGTGGAGGTAGTTTAGTCGCCATGACCTACCACCTGGGCTCCACTCTGGTCAGTTCCACAGTAGCGTTAAAACGCTTCGGGACAAAATGCCAAATCATTTCGAAAAACAAGAAAGTAGGAGTAAATGTATAATAATACCACCTCAAGTGAAACTAAAACCAAAGTAAAAATATTGCCTCACGGGACCCAAAGCCTAGTTTCCAAAAAAATAGGAAAGAACATTCTTTCACTAGGAATCAAACCAGAAGAAATACTAAGATTAAAATTACCAAAAAGATTTGCCAAAAGACTACGGAAAAAACCAGAAAAACCATAACAACTAAGGGGCTCATATAACTATCCCTGTACCATCAACTACAACAACCCGCCATGGCCGCCCAAGCCTGAGATTTTTTAGGATTCAAAAACCAGTTTCCCTCCATTTTCCCCAGTTTCCCCTAAATGTGATCCTAAGACAGCCCAAAGTTTTGAAGTTGGTTTCTATATGACGACCTTTTCACATTTTGGTAATATGAGTAGATTATCTTTGCTAGTTATTATGATTGAAAGGTGTTATTGATTAAATGGAAATTCCATACCCTCATACATGATAGAATCTTATGAAAATGTTGCAACTTTTCCAACACTGAAATTGTGAAAAATTTTGTTCATTCTATTGTAGCATGCACTGTAATTTTTTAGTTTCAAATATATTCACATGAATTGTTGAGATTTGATAAAATGCATCATGTTGACTCTGCCTACATGCTCCTTTAACTTGTTTTTTCATTACCAATTCTTGAGACGAGGCATGGAAAATTACAAAAAGGTAAGCATTGAAGCATGTTAAACTACAAAATCACATAAGTCGATAACTAATACAAAGCCCAAACATGCCAAAAACAATATTATGTAAGAGAAAGAACGCATCATTCAAAATGAGACTAATAGCAAATCATGCAAAATTAAATTAGATCATAATCATCATCATGAAATAATAAAGACACCTTCAAATGAAACCAAGCAACTTCATGAGACATGATGCAAAGCATCACAAATATGCATTCAAAGCATAAGGGAGAAACAATCTATTAGTAATCTCAGAATCCACATGAGTCATAATATATTCATAAACCACAACCTCAAAATATAAAAGAATCATTAAAGCATTACAAGAAAAATAAGTCAACAAGATAATATTCCACGATGAAGCTCATAATATATGTGTTGGCCTCCATGTTTTTTCATACCAAATTGGTGGATAGTGTCGCCACCAAGCAATGGTATCTAGGTGTAGAAATTTTGGGAATGCATGTCTAGGTTACCTTGACATCATTAATTAATTATTTATGCATGTGTTTGTTGACATTGGCATGATAGAGTCATACTAGTGGGGATATTATCAATTAAATTGAAGTTAATGTGCAATCATTATGGATTACTCGTGGTATTTAAACTGTATTTATATGTTGTGTCCCTAACCACAACGTCCATATTGATTGGTTATTAGGAGTTATGTACATGATCCATTTTGTGTATAAGATCATGATTTTGTAACAATGTTCTATTTGTAAAAAGGCCACTTTCATATAATAAAGGCATAATGAATTTATTTGTGACTTAAGTTTTATTTATGGATTTATTGGGGATTTTCCCCTCTACGACTACCCATCTACCATTAAATTTAGGTGGATCATCATCATTGAAAGACAATTCAGTGAATGGTTTTCCTTTGTATGTTGTGCTTCCTCCTTCATATTCACCTTGGCCTTGACCATTTTTATTTGTCTTTTTCTTAGGACCTGCATCATCCTCATGTCCATCATGATTCACTCTTTTATGCAACACACCATTTCCTTTATTATCTCTTCCTTCTAGATTACATAACATGAAAATCTATTTCTTTCTCTTGTCCACATGCCAGTTACTTGTCCTTCCTTTCCTTCTCAATCATATCTCCTTAGCTACCAGGGTTGGACTTGATGCATCCTCAGCCTATGAAATGGTTGTCATTTCCTTGTACCATTTCTCTAGGTTTTGCTTTCTTAATCTATTTCATGCTTTGGCATCCCTGTTATATGAGGAAACTTTATTGTACACCATGTAATTTTATTGATCAAATTATTTATTGGTGGATACTTCACATTCCTCTAGGTTGAGGAATGCATTGGGAACTATGCCATGTACTTCATGGGACTCCTCTAAAGTTTCCCCTTTCTCTTCTTTCATAGTATCCTAGAGATTAGATGTTCCTTTGGTCATACCCAAAAGAACTATGGTTGGTTCTTTTGCATCATCCAAGACTATAAAATTTGGTTAATACATTAACTATATAATACATTTCCAACACTTGAATAATTAATGTTAGGCATGTTTTGTACTCTTCACAAGCCAATTCCTCCACCTCTTTCTACTCATATTTATGTCCATACAATTGGATTGGAAAACTAAATGATATTTTGTTCTTACATACCACATTGAAGTAGTTGTTTCTCTCCAGTATAGTTAGAGATCTCTCAAAGATATATAATTGTATTGACAAACTTGGGTAATGCAACAAGGTGTTCTAGAAAACCCCATACTAGTCTAATGTATGAGTATGTGGAATGATCAAACCAATCCCCTATTTATTCTATTACTAGGAATCTTCTATAGTGAATCAGGGAGAAGATGCCACATTATCCCCTTTGATAGGTTTACACCACACGAGGACATGATTCATCCTCAATAATATGAAATTGTTTGTTTTCCCCATAAGGACAAATAGTGGAATACTTTTGGAATCCATTCCTTCTTTGTGTGTCTATAGGAGAACCTTGGTGGCATCTTGTTTCCAAAATAAATTAGAGTATGTGGAAAATTCATCATTTCATCCCTTATCTAAACATGTGAGTTGTAGATGAAAATATTCCACAATGATCGTAGGCTACTCTATTTGATAAAAATTTAACATACATATTAATAAAATGGATCCACTCCATGTGTAACCTTTGAATGCATGCACTCCAAAAACCCATTCCAACCTCTACACTATTCTACACACTAAGACCCTTCCAACGATGTGAAAATCACGTGAATCAGAGCTTGTATGCAAGTGGCATGTGAAAGTTATGTCTCCCACAAGTTGACCTACCTTGTTGACCACCATGGTACTGAGTGAATGTCGCATCGACCCCATTACTCACACATGTGTGGATATCCATGTGTGTAATTTCAAGAAGGTCCAAAACCCTAACTAATTGAGGGTTGAGAAATGAAAAAACCCTAACCCTAGACGACTATCAGGCTATGTTAAATATTGGGCCACTAGGACGAGTAAGGGTTCCATTCTTTAGCATTGTACTTGTTCCATGGTTGAGCATAACATCTAGGAGTGGTATTTGGGAGAATAAAAGAGGAGGAAGACAATTTTGTAGTAGCCTTAGGCCACATTGTCGAATAAAACTCCATAGTGAGTGTGTCTTTCTTTGTATTTTCATTTCATAACTAAAGAAAATAGAGCATATCATAGGCCTCACCTTCTAGCTGGTTTTTCTCTCATATTTGGTTTCCCAAGATACATCTTGTGTTCATTTGTGTGGATGGTGTGTTCATTTTCTTAGTATTTCACTTTATATTTCAGTTATTTTGTTAATTTAAGCAATAAGATAGTGATAATAAATCTGAGATCTAAGGAAATAAACCTGATAATAAAGTATTTTCATAATAATATAAGATCTGTTGTGATGAGATATTCTAGTGGAATATCCACGACAATTTATAGATCAATAGATGTTTGTGTCCTAGTAACTCTACCTTCCTGATTGTATCCTATCTTTTTGAATGATTGTGTCAGTGGTTATTGTCCTCAATGTCTATATACCTTATCATAATATTATCATATCAATGTCTAGGATTTTTAAGCATGCTTTCTTATATCGTTCTTCATTGGGGTCTTTGCATCATTTTTATAGTTCTATAATGATCTACTCAATTGATGTTCTTACCCAAATCACCCCACATGATGATCCCATAAGTGAGTGTCTTATGTCCCACTCCTTGTGATGATAATCAATTCAAGCCACATTAGATCCCCTTACATCAGTGTTTTGGAGTCCTTGATTATTAACCTTCCCACTTTCTAATGTCTCAACTCACTAATGGCATATTGATGGCTACAACCATATCACTATAGTCCATCTCCCTAAAAGTCACTTTCTTCCCAAAGGATCCTTAGTTAACTTCAAATTCACCAACCTTATTGTCTCAAGGGATCATTGGAATCCTTTATCATGATTTTTTAGTCACAGTAACTCTTCTTACCATTTTTCTCATATTTCTCCAATGTCAAGACATTGTGTACATGCTAGTTACCTTCTAGCTCAAGTCCAAGGTGTTGTCTTCGTCCTGGGTATCCTTCAATTGTTGGTATGTTATTTCAAGTCAATGTTTGGTGAATAAAGGTCCTACAACACTTATCTCAAATGGACCACCTAATATTATATCTTACTGCTAGTTTCACGCAATATCTCCAACACATATTATGAAGTAGGTCATTGTTTTGGATGGCATCAGTGTGTCCATTTGACCCATATTTTCTTCACAAATATGCTAGGGTAAGGCGTTATCTACCTACTAGTTTCCCTTAAGGCCTATCCTCTCTCTATATGATGAATCGACCCTCACAACCATTTTTTAATTCCTTCTAGGTCAACATTCAATATCTAGAATCATTGTGATTGTATAGTTAAAGTGTACAACATGTACTTAAGTCTTATTGCTAGTCCTCACACCATATGTGTTTGAGACCCTCCATTATCTATGCATTGTGCATTTCTTTTCCTTTGTACATGGTGTTATCACATGCAAAATTTAGAATTTTGGCATAAGAGAAAATCATCGTTGGTTTCTTGGATTGACTGCATTAGATATTTGGTTGATTTTGGCTTAAAAATCTTATAATTTTGGGAAAAAGAAATTTGGTTTTATTAAACTCATTTATGCGTTGGGGTAAATTTGCAAAACTTTGACAATTATTATTATTTTTTCTCAAAAAAAAGACCAAACTCAAGTCTGAACTCAACACCGAGAGAGATACTTCATGTATCGAACCAAGCACCTACCACACAACACAACACTTGTATCGAGCCAAGCACCAAGTCTGAACTCAACACCGAGAAAAATATTATTATTTTTTCTCAAGAAAAAAGACCAATCTCCAAGTCTGAACTCAACACCGAGAGAGATACTTCATGTATCGAGCCAAGCACCTGCCACACAACACAACACTTGTATCGAGCCAAGCACCAAGTCTGAACTCAACACCAAGAAAAATTCTTCATGTATCAAGCCAAGGACCTGCCACACAACACAACACTTGTATCAAGCCAAGCACCAAGTCTGAACTCAACACTGAGAAAAATTATTCATGTATCAAGCCAATCACTTGCCACACAACACAAGTCAAAGCCAGTGCACAAGCGCACCAAGTCTGAACTCAACACCGAGTGCACAAGTGCACCAAGTCTGAACTCAACACCGAGAAAAGCCAGTGCACAAGCGCACCAAGTCTAAACTCAACACCGAGTGCACAAGTGAACCAAGTATGAACTCAACACCGAGAAAAAATATTCATGTATCAAGCCAAGCACCTGCCACATAACACAAGTCAAAGCACCTGGCACACAACACAACACAATTCAAAGCCAGTGCACAAGCGCCAAACTATGCCACACAACACAACACAAGTCAAAGCCAAGGACCTGCCACACAACACAACACAAGTCAAAGCCAGTGCACAAGCGCCAAACCATGCCACACAACACAACACAAGTCAAAGCCAACGCCAAACCAAGTCACATGGAGAAGGGGCCCAGAAGAGGGCGCCATTGTGCACAACACGTCGGAGAATGATAAAGACACCAAGATATATGAATAGAAGAACAACTTTGTTCCTAATCCATGTGGGATATGTCCCGGCAAATTAAAAAAAACGCAGATGTAAAACCTCAACGCCAAGTGCCCGAGCCTGTATGCATTGTTTGTTAGGTGTCGAGACTGTTAGTGCAAGTTTCAGGCAGTCATCAAAGCCCGACACATTGACCAGGCACACAAGTTAGCACCAGCTACCAAGTCACACCAACATCGATAACGCATATCAAGAGCCCGAGGAGGTGTTACAAGGCACAAACGAGAACCAAATGTTAAAGGGGGTATTTTCGGCCATTGCCCATCGAGGTTGAGGGAGTGCATGCCATAGCCTTTATGGTGAACGCTATAATTCTCCAAGTAAGGGGTTTTTGTGGAAGGAATTAATCACATTGTTGTTAAAGAATAAATCCAAGTGTCAAACAGAGGATGCGCAGATGTCAAATTGAGTTTGTCAACTATGCAAAGTGCCCGAGAGCAAGCACAATGAGCTTCTGAATATCCAAGTGGCCATTTTCTCTTGTTGAATCAAGGGTGCAAAAGGATGAAGAAGACCAGCAGTACCTATTTTTCATAACAATGTTCTGCCCTCCACAAATGTAATGGCATTTATCGCTCCTGGAACTCAAGAGACATTCTCACATTTTGACAGGCATCCCGATCTATGGAATGGATATGGGAACAACAATTACATGTTTGGAAGAATTGCAAATGAGAATATTAATTCTGAAGATGGAGGCGTAGGGGTTGGTATTCCTGAGAGAAGTATGAGGATGGGGATGAGCTTTGGGGCATTTGATATAGAGAATAAGAACTCATAAATACAGCAGGCACAAGAATCCACTTTTTTTTCAATGCAGATGAAGCCTGCAAAGCATGAATATTCTAGTATTGGTTCGGGTAGTTCAGTTCAGTTATATTATAACCAACCTAATGAGAGATATGTTGGACTGATCAGGCCTAACGAATAACAAAAGGAACAATTTTTCTTTGTAACCTCTTTACATTGAATATGCCCAAGAGGTAGATGTTATTTTTCTCTGAGATTTATTATATATTTTGTGGCAATATTGGTGCAAAAAGGAAAGCATGTTCATAGCTGCAGTCTAGTGTGAGGTGCCAGAAATAAATGTCTGAAAGTCAAGTAACTTGAAGATACTGTGTCTTGCATATAAAAGGATTCATATGTCCCTATCACGAGCACAATGAATAAAGTTCAGGGAAGAGAAATATTAGTATTGGAATGGAATTGCTTACAACAGCAGGTCTAGACTCTAAACGCTTCCTCCAACATTGTTTAAGGTTCAGATATCTAAGTAATGGGAGCATGTTTCTTGTTTGATGCTTGATCTAGAAAGTGATATTTAACAGTGGCAAAGTGTGAGATTGGAAATGAAAATGTCAAGAGAATCTCACCTTCATACATATCATATTCCACAACCAATGAAGGTGCCTTTGATGGTACAGGGTTGTCTCAAGGAGAAGTTGGCAGCGTTTTTATCCCTCAAGAACTGGTGCCATGAATCCAGAGCATGAAGGCTACAATTTTTCTCAAATTTCCCATAATTAAAGATAGTGATGTTAGGGCTAGTCATTGCAGTGCTAATGTTATTTAGCTCAAGATCTAGATCAAACAAAATCTTGAAGCTAAAAGATTTTATCCAAAAAACAAAGGCATGAAATCAGCAAGTAAAATAGAATCTCCAGATTTGAAGAATTTGTCAAGATATTGTGTTGAGCATTTTGGGGTAATACTCGAGTATCTAGAGAATGCAAATGG
>SNQJ01S0026263.1:57209-71743 GCA_010110895.2 Picea sitchensis | reverse complement strand
AATAGTTGGCAAGGGTTACAAGCTCTGACTTTGGAATTTACATCTGAGAAAATTTTTGGACAATAATACCCTGCCCTCAGGATATTATAAGCTTTCACCCTCCAAGCGTGATGTCCCCCACACACTCCTTCGTGAAATTCTCTTATGACCCTCTCTGTCTCTGATTCGAATAAACAAACCAACAAGAAACCAAGTGGGTCCTTCCAACACAATTGACTTTCGAATATACAGTAATTGAACGCATGCAATTTTAGCATTCTGGCTTTGGATGGGGATAAGTCACTCGGGCATTTCTAGGTCAGCAGGTATGACACTATGTTTTTGTACCAATCTGATAAGGCAAACTTCTCTTTGATTCTGATTGCACTTGTTTTCTCATCGAGCTCGTTCATGTCCATACGCTCTTCACATTCCTGTAGGCCATTTATACCAAGGGATCTGAAATTTGATTCGGCTAAGAGCTTAGCCAAGCCTTGACCCTTTACTAGTCTTGTTGGTTTTATCTCCAGGTCGAATTCCTAAATTTTGGCAAGCCACCGTCCCCTTTTGCCATCATTGTCGGACTGAACCAAAATATCCTTTACGGAACTGGTAGGTACGTATGCAATTATCTTGGAATGTAACACATAGGTTCGGAAAGCCTTCAACGCCTTTACCATAGCATACACTTGTTTTTCCAATATATCGTATCTAAGTTCTGCATCTCTAATACTTTTACTAAAAAAGGCTATCGGCTGCTCGAAACCTTTGTCATTTTTCTGGAGGAGTACCGTGGCAAGTGTGTGTTTGGAGGCGAACGAGAAAATAAGAAAATCCTTTAGATAATCAGGGCTTGCCAGTATGGGCGCCTCGCTTATGATTTTCTTGATGTGTGCAAACGATGCTTTGGATTCTGCTGTCCATTTCACTTCAATGTTCTTCTTTAGCATATCTATGATCAATTTCACGATTTCAACAAAGTTTATGATAAATCTCCTCAAAAAAATTATTTTTCCTAAAAAGACTGAATTTCTTTTACATTCCTAGGAATATTTATAGTGTCTATAGCCTCAACCCTCTTAGGATCAATTTTAATTCTGTCTCAATATACAATATGGCCCAAGAGTTTACCTTCTTGCATGGAAAAGTGAGACTTTTGGGGGTTTAAAGATAGACCAAACCTGTGGCATTTCTCAAACGTCTGCTTGAGGTGTATCAGATGATCTTCATCAGATTTAGAAAAAACAGTTAGATCATCAAGATAAATAACCACAAATTTGTCCCTTTCGCCGATGAAAGCGATATCCATAGCACGTTGGAAAGTAGCACTTGCATTCATTAAACCAAAATGCATCTTGTCATACATAAAAGTACCCCAAGGGGTGGTGAAGGCTATTTTTTCTTTATTGTGTTCATTTACAACAATTTGATTGTACCCGGAGAACCCGTCGATCATCGACATCCTATTTTCCCCAACTACCTTTACTAAAACGTGATCCATTTTGGGTAGAGGGTAGTTGTCTTTGAGGGAGGACTTATTTATATTTCTAAAATCAACACACGGTCTAATTTCCCCACTCTTCTTTCTCACCGGGACCAGGTTTTCTACCCAATCGGAGTATCTCAGTGGTACGATTATTTTTGCATCCAAGAGCTTTTTAAATTCCCTTTCGACCACGGGAAATAAAATAGGGTTGATTTGTCTAAGTTTTTGTCTAAATGGTTTGACACCAGGCTTCAGGGGTATCTTGTGTTCGATCATAGTGGTGTCGTAGGTTCTCAATTCTTCGTAAGACCAAGCGAAAACATCTTTATACCGCCCGAGTAAGTCTTTATACTTTCTTTTTACCTCAGGAGGAAGATACTTTGATATTTTTACTATCCTAGGATCCTCTTTGGTCCCTACGTCGTAGTCTTCAACCTCTTCTGGTTGGGGTTGCAGAGTGGATTTTAAGGGCATATCATTCTGATCGAACAGTCTCTCCAGGGGGATTAGTCCCTTCGGAATCTGATTGTTCTTTAAAACCAACATGCGGTGGTTAGCAATTTTTTCTTGGAGCTCCTGAGGCTCCTCTCCCTCTTGCATAATCCAGGTATGATCATTTTGGTCCTCCTGGTCAATGTGGGTTTCAGAGAAATCACCCACCATTTCCAGGAACTTTATGATATGTTCGTCATCCTCAAAAACCTGCCAGTGTTGTATGTTGTTTGGTATGGATGGTTTGTGCCTTACCTCTATGTGGTACTTTAATTTGAAAGTGATGGGGGGTACGAAAGTTGAAGCTGCTTTGGCCAGTGAATCGACTTGCTTGTTTTCGGCCCGTGGGATGAAATGAACCTTTACCGATGAAAATAAATTTTCCATAAGATCCCAGGCCCAATATCTGTAAGATCTCAATATTGGGTGTTTGGCCTGGTATTTCCGATTTATCTGTTTCACTATCAACTTTGCATCTCCGTAAATTTCCAGGTTCTTTACGTTCAACTTCCTGGCAACTTCCAACCCTAAGACTAAGGCTTCATACTCACATACATTATTGGTGTAGTCTATATCCCACTGAAGCATGTAAGAGAAAGGGATAACAAAGTAATTTTCAAGTGCCACAAAGAGTACTCCTGCACCTGCTCCTTCACATGACAAGGCACCGTCAAAAAACATTTTCCAAATCCCAGTGCTATGCATATTTTTGTATATCTTTTCTGATTCATTATTTTGTAAGTAATTCTCTTTTGCATAGCTATTTACATCATCATCAAAAGACAGAATACAATTTCCTAGATCTTGATCGGCAATATAAACAGGATAATTGTTAGGATTCTGAGGGTCGCTCACTGTGTAGGCTAGCCTCGTTTCCCTGTATAGCCAAGTAAGTTGTCTACCAAACACAGGAATCGTGGTGTAGGTCATGTCTAGTTGAAGAGACCCACCAAGTTTGGCTCCCCACGACCTAGATAGAATCAAGCCATACTTTGGGGGTATATCGACAATAACTACATCCATCAGGACGCTTTTCACTGGGACCTATGCAAGAGTGACTACTAAATATTTTATCATACCCATGCACTTAAATCTTCTTGAATCAAAAGAGTAGAGATCTCCATAACGCCTGGTGATCTCGAGGCCTAGTATATCCATAATAGTTTTTGGAATCACATTATGTGAGGCCCTAGAGTCTAGCATGTAGTTATGCAGTAGTCGATCATGCACATTCAAGGTGATATAGAAGGGAGCGAAGGTGTCTCTGGCACCCTCGAAATGTGGACCGAAAGTGATATTGGGCTTATCATCTTCCAAGTTTATCACGACAGAGTGACTTTCTGGATCCGAAAAACCTATCACTTTGGTCATGTGCTTTCGATATACAGGATTCTTTGCTAATTCCACCAGAGGGATTGGTATTTTTATCTTATTTATCTCATTTTTGAGGCTAAACCCTCCACTACCTTTGTCCATTTCTTTGGTTGAAACCCCAGACTCCTTCTTTTCTAATTTATTTGTTTGTGCTAATTTATCACCAGTGAGTTTATCTACCAGTGTATGTGTTTCAGCTGTCTTGGTTTCCTTTCTTTGGGTCTCAACCTCCTTTACTTTGGGATCTAGCGAGTCTGCCCCTTTCATTTTGCTATTAGATGTCTCGGTCTCTTTTGGGGAGAGCTCGTATACTTCACCTCTAGGGAGAATTTTCTTGGGTCGAGGAGTCAACGCAGGTTTGTTTTTACACCTCAGGTTCTACCTAGGTTGGACCTCAGCCATTATAGAATCAGTTATTTCTTGATAGACATAGACATTGGTGTTGTCTATGTCTTCATCTTTATTTGACGGTTGCTGAGTGTTCAAGGAATTCTTGCAATATTCTTTAGTTAAGTAAGGTTGTGTGCAGTCTTCACCCAAATTTTTCACATCTGCTTCCAAATCCTTGAAATCTTGCAGGTCGTTTCCTCCTATAAAATTTTCATTTTTTAGAGGAGTTTGAATTTTCTGATCTTCATTTTTAATCTGTCTTTGTTGATTTTGAGGATTGGGGCTTCTTCTGAATTCCCTCTTAATGAAAGGATCGACCTTGGATTGTTCTAGCTCCATTCTGGAAATCTTATTCGATAACTCCTTAATTATACTAGCCATATCATCCATTTTGCCATCTATGGATCTATTAGACCCCGAAGGTCCCGCTTGTTCCCTAAAACGTTTGGTTTCTCGGTTTCTCATTTCTACCTTGGTTTTCAACTTGCCAGAAGCCATCATGTTAGATTTGATTTCCATGGCATCATCTTGCATTCCGGTTTAGGTAGCCCCTCTCATTTCTCTCAAAAGAAGGGGAAAATCGGGTTCGAAGGCTCCCGTGAAGGTTACCTTGGCTGGAGGTTGGGAAGGTTTAACTTCGGCCGAGATCTTGTTATACAACTTGTTAAATCTTTGAATGAATTCCATAACTGTTTTTGAATTCTTTTTCTTTAAAGACCCGAACTCAGTCAAATAATACAAATAGTCTTTCCTTTCGCCCCATTGTCTCATAAAGGAGTCTTCTAGGGCGTCATAAGATAATATCGATCATGCGGGTAGACTTCTAAACCAGGTTCGTACCTGTCCTTCAAAAGTATGAACAAACAACCTCGAATATATGTCTTCGTGCTCAAGCCCTAGGATATCTATGAACTGATCAAATAAGTTTATATGTTCGGCTGCGGTCAAGTCTCCTTCCCCTGTAAATTTAGGTAAGTTTTTTATGTAGTTTTCAGGAAGGTCATGAAGAGGGACAGGTAGGACCAGAGGCACATATCTTGTAGCCACTTTAGTAAAAACTCTAGGAGGTGGGGGCAGCCCTTGGCTCCCTTCTCCTTCTTCTGGAGCCCCTACACCTCCTCCTGGAGTCCCTCCACCTCCTCCTCCTAAAAACCCTCCGCCTCCCCCTCCGGCGGCCGCCATCGGTACTATTGGATAGGAAAATGGTGCATTATAAAGAGGGTTCTGGAACAATAAGAGCGAATCTTTAGCTTCTTTGAGAGACAAAAAAACTGAGGAAGGGTGAAAAGGGATGCGAGGGATTGGCTCCTCGTATTTACAAGAAATGTAATCAGGGGAACCCGCGGATGTGGAATTTGAGTGTATGGTATACTCTTCGAGACTCGGTGAGGTCGTGAAATCTAACTAAAGAGTCAGTTGGATATCGATCTCTGATAAATTCACTGCAGGGTTTTTACCCTTGTGTACGTCAGAGGTTGTCGAATGGGTTTCACTTTTAACCTCAGAGAGAGATAGGGTTGGATTGATGGTTTCGGGAGAGGAACTGTGCAAAGTTGAAGGTTCAAAAGAACTCTTGGTCTTGGGTTGTGGGTACTTAAGATGGTAGACTGTAGTGGTTGGCTTAAGAGAACCTCTTGTTTTCAGTATTTTTTCGGGATCGGAAACGGGCATGGTCTGTTTAGCCTCCGGGTTTTGTCTGGTGTTCCTTCGACCGGATGCCAGCTTATTTAAACGTGGATTCGCCAAGTGAAAGATAATAAAAGCCTTTAGAAAGTGTTCACTCTTTGTTCACTATCAAAGGGCGAAACTAAAAAAATTATCATTCTTCCTAGGGAAAAGGTTTTGTAACTTCGTCCCCGACAGCGGTGCCAGAAAGATGTTGTTCCAGAGTCTGTACTTAAGGCTTAGAAAGTACAGTGTCTTGGCATCCGAAAGTGAGTAAAGGATAAAAAGGGTGGAAGAATCAACCTTCAGGAAAGGAAGCTAAGGTTGATTTCTAGGTTGTTGCTATCTCGCTTCCAACTGTTCCTGGATGCTTATATCCCGTTCAATCGCGGCCCATGAATGTTCAAGTTCTACCCAGGTGGTGGCTGTTTTAAGTATGGTATCGAAAAGGTTAAAAGTGATATGGGTTTGGTCTGATAAGCTGGGTTAATTATTAGGCTGTCTTAAAATGGGGACAGTCATAGAGGAACAAGAAAATTAAAGGAGAGTTCGAGGTTTTTGATGCCGTCTCAATTTGATCGTATAAAAGAGAACTTTTTGATCCAATGTTAAAGATAGAATGCAAACCAAAGGCCTTTTCCCATAACTAAGTTATCTGTTAAATAAATTGTGTGTGAAATGTGAGAAAAACATTAAGTTGTCTATAATGTGAGGCTCCTATCAAGGGAGAATCTCGCCCTGTAAACAGAAGAAGAAAAAGATGAGAAGAAATCTGACGAAGCATAAAATATGAAGATCTAAAGAGTTCACAGGTCTTGTACCTGCTAATAGACGATACAGAGGAAAAGTTGTAAACGATATAAATGACTAAAAATTAATCACCACAGTAGAGGTTTTACTAAATTGCAGTGAAACATTCATCAGACATATATATGCGAAATGAAATTGAATATGAAATCACAGAGGAAACAAACTCATAACACAGTCTTGACATAATCAGGATTCTTCATATTTCTTTGTATTAAATTTCAAAAGGAGAGAGTCTCTATTACAATCGACCAAAAAAGGTCCAACCCTTTTTTCTTTCTTCAAAGTGTATATTTATACAAATTTCTATATGCTAGAATCTCAATCGTTCCAGAGATTTTCGGTTACAAAAAAAAAAAAAAAGATTAAACATTTCAATTCTTTGTCTCTGTCTTTCTTTCAGGAAAATGGAGCACCTTCCTTTCTTTGCTCTTCGAGTTCTAAAAATAGAACAGGAAGACAGTTGTCATTATTTGGTACTGGAAACCTGCCCCTTCGCATGTTCGGTGCAAGTGACACACCTCTCCACCAACTGGGCTATCAACCTGGAAGGTTTTGCTTGATTATTTGCCTCAGAAGTGTAACAATCCTTCACTAATTGTGGAAACTTCCCTTCCACCCGTCGGTCTTCGGTGCTAATAGAACATAAATGTACACTTGGTTTTATTAGCCATTTATCTACTTGGACTATATCCGTCTAGGTTATCTGTGATATTTCAGCCAACTCTCTTTCCCCATTCTCCTTGATATTGAGCAGGTGCTTGTCTATATTGATCTGGCCCAGTGTCTCAGTGTTGCTTTCACTATCGAGACCCAACAAAATCCCATCTATGAAGACAATTTTTTCTTCACAAGAGTTTCTTACCTCTTTAGCTTGTTGTCTGCCTTCTGATATGTTACGCTCCCATGCCTTCAACAAGATGTTACATCGGGTCTGCTTTGGGATGGAAATCCTGGAACTATTGCCCATTTCTTTTTTTGTTGTGGCTATAAAAGCCTCTTGGAAAGCAACCTGAGCTGCCCCAGCTTCTCTTTCTCTGAAGGATATGTTTTCCATTACTTGATCGATGAGTTGGCAATGGTTTTGAATAGTTTCCACTTTAGCAAGTAAATCTTGCTGAGCTACCGACACTCTTTTTCGGATTTGTATGGCTTGGGATTGAAATATCCTGATATCTATCACCTGGATTTCAGAGAAATTTAATTTGGCCTGTAGCTTCCCTATCAATTCTCCTTGTTGGCTTACCTATAATTGGCTGATCTGAGCCATCTGTTGTGTCTGTTCGAGACCGGATTTGAGCCGCTTGATTTCCTTTTGATCGGTTTCCCTAGCTAGCTCTATACCTATGTTCACTTGATCGTTGGCGACTACTTCTGTTGTAGCCATCTTAGCCTCCAAAGTTTTGATCAAGTGGTTTTTCCACTTCAACTGTTCTTTTAGGGACCCGAAAAAATATTGGTTGGCTGTAGCAAAAGCCCCCAACGTCTCTGCTATCTGAGTTGCAAATTCCTCTTTTTTCATGGCTCTCCCATCAACTAGGATTTTAAATTTCTTGGCTACTGCGCCTGCTTCTTTATAAAGTTCTTCTTTCACAACAGCCTTTCTCTTCTTATCGAAGAAAAATTCGTTCGGAGGAAACTCTTCCACAGTTATGGGCATTAGTTCTTCACCGAAAATCCAACCTGCGTCTGGGATCCCCTTTGTCGACTGTAGGGGAGTAACAGAAATGATGGGGTTGTCAATCTGCTTGGATGATTTCCCCAGAGTAACAACCAAGGCTGGCTTGCTTGGAGGGTTGGGGATCTCGACTTCCTGTTTTGGGCCCCCGATTTGCTTCTTCTTTTCTTGGTGTTCCTCTTGGTCAAGTCCTGAATCTTTGGAGCCCTTGGATTCCATTTGCTGTACATCTGTAGTTGGCGGGTTCTTACCCTATGGTGGCTGGTGTTCTTAAAATTTGAAGAAATCAACCACCTCCTCGGGCGACAGGGTTTGAATCCGATTTAGGACCTCGACATAGGATTTTTCCCCTCGAAAAATGTCGTCATGAGGCGAATGCTCATGTTCATACCTTTTAAGGCCATAACTCGCCATGTGATAACCCACGATCCTGTGTGGTTCGTGCTTCTTGAACTCAATGTGGACCAATTTTATATCCTCCAAAGCCGCTGCCTCAGCTTTTGCGTGTCCGAAATCTAATAAAGAATATGTATTCAAATGAATCGAGAAGGGTGGCCATACCTTCTTCGAAAATCCTTTAAGCTCTTTTCTTATGCCACCAATCGCAGTTTGCCTAGCGATTTCGCGACAAACCAACCTATCATGTATGAATAATGGTAGAGCATAGGGGGGAACAGAGGTGACGAAAACCCTGATGTATGAAAATTCCACCTCTACGTACCAGTCGGCCACGTTGCTCAAATTGGTCACGATGCTATCTGAAATCCTGGGCGATGGGTTGCCGAAGATGGAGACATGCATTGGTACCATTACCCAATTGAAACTTTCGTATATGAATTATGTGGCCTTATCTTCCCATAGTTTTGAGTGGTAGACATGGATAGGCTTAGCCTCAGATGGAGTCCAGCTCCATCTGATTAAATGGAAAGGCGTCATGAAACAAACAACATCCATGATGTAGGTGGACATAAAAAATGAAGCGGCCTTCCCATTCGCTCTCTGCATCCGATATTCGGTAATCCGGCTAGTTAAACTGTCTGACAACAATTTGGCCCAATCGAAGGAATAACCTTCAACGACTGTATGAATCAGAGGCACCCATGGGAGAAAACAATGTGTGGTGTCCTCCTTCCCATACAACCTACAGGTCATCATTGTTATATATTTGAATTGCGGTTCCAAGGAAGAGATTGAATAAACTCTGTTACCATAAACTCTGTTACCATACACCCTGAACTTTGCGGGGTGCGAGACCCAATGCTTGATCAGATCAGACAAGTTTTTTCCGTATTGCTCGCATTCCTTCTGCTTAAAACCTTCCAGAAACTCAGCATTGTGTGAGAATTTTGGTCTGGGTGAAAATTGGTACATCGACTGCAAATGTTCTTGTCTTAAGGTCCCAATGGTCACCTTCTTCTCACTGATAATAGTTCTGGTCGGGATATCCACATGATCTAGCACCCATTGGATGATATGATAGTAGGGAAGGAGTCATGGCCTGGCTGTTATCTTATGCATATCTGCTTGCACGACGATTTTGTATTTGGTGGCCAAGTCGTCCCTCTCATTATCACTGCAATCATCTGAACAGTTCACCAATTCGGACTGCAGAACCTCGGAGACGTATGACCAGGTTCTGACAGAATCAATACTTCGGGGTGAAGTATCAGAGACAAAATTTGAGCCTTCCCTTGAACTCTCAGCAATCGCCTTGGACGATTTTCATGGGGCCGTGATAGAGGACTCTGACTTGGCTCTCCTGTAGTAAAAATGTGAATACATACATAAATTAGCCTGATGAGAAAAGCCTATTTGCGCAAGATAGAAATAAAATTTGAAACAATGAGAGAAATAACTCTATATCTCGACCATTTAAAACCCCAACGTCCTTATGAACAGAATGGTCAAATCGTTTTTAGAGAAAGATTTAGCAATAAAAACAATATCTTTACCCCTCACTTCACCTCATTTCAAATAAATGCCATAAATTTTGATGGGTCGTGACACAAGTTAGCGCAAAAAACATTTAAATTTACCCCGTAGACGATGCATGTTAATATTTGTATTAATGCACTAATTTAATCTGGCTTAGCTTCTTTAATTAGGTTTTCTTTAAACTTTAATCACCCTTTCGGCATTCTCCATATCGGGAGATTTCATTCCTACCCTTCGAGCCCCTAAAACCCGAGATCGCGATGACGCGATCTAGTTAAGCAAGAACGTAATTCAAATTAAGTGTTTAATTAAACAATGTTTAATTAATATCGTGATTTCGCGACTCGGGGCTACGAAGGTATAGTTTCTTGGAAGAGTGAATGTCGAGTCGCGAAGTCCCGACATTGTTTAACTACGGTATAAAACGACTTACCCCTGACACCAACCTCGGTGACTTTTGAAACTATCTCGCAACTTCGCCTATCGGAGTTATGACGGTAAGGTTTTTGGGGAGAGCGATCACCGAGACGCGAAACCCCGAGAACACTTAACTAAGTATTAAGGAACTTTACTCTCGACGCTAACCTGGGTAAGCTTTGAAGGTTGTTTCGCGACTTCACGTATCGGGGCTTGGAAACTGTGTGACTTATAACTCCTGAAGCGCGATATCTGGAGGTACATAAAAGTGAAAAATCTAGTTTAACAATTAAAAGGTAGTGAACTAGGAGTATAACGGTCATCGCTACTTCGCATGTCAGGATTACTGAAGTTTTCAGTGGGTAAAGATCACGAAGTAAAAGCTAGTTTAAAGGCCAACCTTTGATTTTAAAAATTACATTTAAACCAGTTGAAAAAAGGCAGCTCCAACATAGGCTCCAACTAGGGATCCCGTCGTCCTGCAAGACGGGAAGAACAGTAGACCACGTGCCTGTATTGGGTAAATGGATTCATTGGTTTTATTTCTGTGAAACTTTCTTAAGGAAAGGGGATACAGAGGGAAGAAGAGATTTCATCTTTTACTTCTGAAAAGATTTTTCAAAACTCAAATGCAATCTAAACTCAGTTGTAGCCCCTTTCATGACCTTCTCCTTCTCGTTACTGAATTCAGGTCTGCCTTAAGATAATCAAAACAATCCTAGGAAATCCAACAGATATTGTGGGTTTTGGCTTGCATCAAACGAAGTATATTACATATTTTTAATCGGGGAGCCCTGTCTGGACTTGGGATGCATATCCGGTTTCGAAAAAAATTGGTTACCAGAGTAGAGTGAGATTCACATATGACGACCTTACAGATATATCAGACATTGCTTCACTGCCAGCGAGTCTGTTTAGTACCCCAGTGAAGTTATCTGACCCTTTTTACTGAATTTCCTTTCACCACTTCGAAATATATTTATGCATTTAAATGATGAGACGAGGGAAATCATTTCTGAATTTCCTTTCATCGTCTCTTTGGACTAGATGGGGGCAATCAAATATGAATTTCCTTTCACCATCTGTCTTATAATTTACTTTTTAGAACACGAAGTGGGGGCAATCAGTTTGTATGAGGGATGATATCTGTGTAATATTTGTAGTGGAGGTATGTCAACTTGCTTTGATTACTCGGTACCAACCTTCCCTTAACTTTCAAAACACCTTATCCCGCAGGGAAAATGGGAAAGATTAATTCCAGGGGCCTTCCTTCGAGCAAACCTCAATCCTTCGAAAAATGTTAAAAAACCTAGAATAGTTAGGATCAACCTATGCATAACTTTGTTTAGTAAGAGACTGAGTGGTTATGAAGACTGGCTTACTTTCTAACATCTTCTTTACAACTTCCAAAGCTAAAACACAATCTCTTCTCCCTATGTATGGAACTCAGAAAGAAGCTTGGTTTTTTAAGAAGGTAATTCCAAGGACATAAAAAGGGTGACGGAGAGAAATATAGGATTCGAAACACAGGGATTATGGATTAAAACCGACTTTTGGGACCCTTTTCCGGAGATGCTTTACTCTCTCTACTTATTTTAATTACTTCCTATCTTTGTCTAGGTGAAACTCTTAGGACCCAGAGTAAGTAGTTGTTATTTTAATAACCAGTCAAGCAAAAACATTATATTTATGAGACCATTACGGTGCTTTGGAGACCTTCGTTTAAAAAATAAAATTCTCATGAATTCGTACCTTTGCCTTACCATTTTAAAATAACGAAAAACCTTTTCTATCACCTATTTTCATCGAATTTATTCTCCGATATATGACTTTCTATTTACTCCTTTCGCTCGTTTGGGTTGCAAGCCAGAATCCTGTAAACACGAAGAGTATTAGCGTTTTTTAAAAGAGCTGAATGCATTGAAAATTTCGCATCTTCACTTCTACAAAAATCACTGACCTAGTTAATTGGTGGTGAAAGTAAACTTACCACAGGGAAATTATGAAATAGAAAGAAAACACAAACCAGTATATACAATGGAAATTTTTTGGGGAACCAATTATTGCATATAGTGTTTTAAATAACGCCCGTTGACAGGAGCGTTGAATATTTTACCGTCCAGATTTTCTAATAGAAACGAATTTTTTCCTTCGGGAGCTGTGACTTTGAATGATCTGTACCAGATATGATTGAATTTATTGTGTTTTTTCGAGTCTTCCTTCCTAGCATCCCATTTCAAGACCAAATCGTCGGGGATAAACTCTTTGTCTTTTGCCTTATGGTCGAATAACGTTTTCATGTCGTCTTGGTATTTCTGTAACCTTTCATCTACTTCGACCCTATGTTGTTGTACTTCAATCAGCTGGTTTATCCTTCTTGTGACATGATTTGGTTCTTCTTTCTCATCTTGCCAAAGTTTCATTACAGGAAGTGCTAGATTTATGGGTAATACCACGTCGGTCTCGTACACCATTTTGAAAGGAGAAGTGCCGATAGATTTTTTTGTGCCTATCCGATTCGCCCATAAAGCGTATTTCAAATGCACATGCCAATATTTTTTATTCTCGTTCAACACTTTCTTTATTACATTGATCAGAATCTTGTTTGAAGACTTGGCTAGTCCATTTCCTTGGGGGTAATATGCCATGGAATGACCACGCCCGATATTGTATTTTTGGCAAAAGCTGATCATATCTATAGACTTGAAATCCTGGGCGTTATCTATGAATATCTTTTGGGGGCAGCCAAATCTAGACAAAATGTTGTCTTCCAGGAAGTCTATTACCACTGAATCCATTGCCCTTCTGGTTGGAATAGCCTCCACCCATTTAGTGAAGTAATATGTGGCAGTCAGGATCCATTTGTGTTGAGTGCTAGAATGGGGGTTAATTTCGCCTATAAAATCTAGTCCCCATTGTTGAAAAGGGGCCTCCACTTTGATCAGAACCAACGATAGCACTAGGAGTTTATGCTTGCCTGCGAACAATTAGCAAGGGTTACAAGCTCTGACTTTGGCATTTACGTCTGAGAAATTTTTTGGCCAATAATACCCTGCCCTTAGGATATTATAAGTTGTTTCCCTCCAAGCATGATGTCCCCCACACACTCCTTCGTGAAATTCACTTATGACCCTCTCTGTCTCTGATTCGACTAAATAAATCAACAGGAAACCAAGTGGGTCCTTCCAATACAATTGAATTTCGGATATACAGTACTTGACCGCATGAAATTTTAGAGTTCTGGCTTTGGATGGGGATAAGTCACTTGGGCATTTCAAGGTTAGCAGGTATGACACTATGTTTTTGTACCAATCTGATGAGGCAAACTTCTCTTCGATTCTGATTGCACTTGTTTTCTCATCGAGCTCGTTCATGTCAATACCCTCTTCACATTACTGTAGGCCATTTATACCAAGGGCTCTGAAATTTGATTCGGCTAAGAGCTTAGCCAAGCCTTGACCCTTTACTAGTCTTGTTGGTTTTATCTCCAGGTCGAATTCCTGAATTTTGACAAGCCACCGTCCCCTTTTTCCATCACTGTCGGACTAAACCAAAATATCCTTTACGGAACTGGTAGGTACGTATGCAATTATCTTGGAATGTAACAGATAGGTTCAGAAAGCCTTCAACGCCTTTACCATAGCATACACTTGTTTTTCCAATATATCGTATCTAAGTTCCGCGTCTCTAAGTATTTTACTAAAAAAGGCTATCGGTTGCACGAAACCTTCGTCATTTTTCTGGAGGAGTATCGTGGCAAGTGTGTGTTCGGAGGTGAATGAGAAAATAAGAAAATCCTTTAGATAATCCTTTAGATAATGTGTGCAAACAATGCTTTGGCTTCTGCTGTCCATTTCACTTCGTTGTTCTTTTGTAGCATATATGTGATCAATTTCACGATTTTAACAAAGTTTGGGATAAATCTCCTCAAAAATTTTATTTCTCCTAAAAAAGACTAAATTTCTTTTACATTCCTAAGAATATTTATAATGTCTATAGCCTCAACCCTCTTAGGATCAATTTTAATTCCTTCTCGAGATACAATATGGCCCAAGAGTTTACCTTCTTGCATGGAAAAGTGAGACTTTTTGGGGTTTAAAGACAGACCAAACCTGCGGCATGGTCTGTGCCTTACCTCTATGTGGTACTTTAATTTGAAAGCGGTGGGCAGGGGTGATTTTAAGAACCCCCCCTAAATTTATATGTATAATAAATGGGTGAATCCCCATGATACATAGGAAAAATTGAAGGTTATTTTATCAATAATATAAAATGTATATATAATTTTTTGGCGAATATTTTAGTCAATTA
>SNQJ01S0026263.1:44212-57159 GCA_010110895.2 Picea sitchensis | reverse complement strand
ACTCATATACATCATGACGTTTCCATAAATAAGGTTGGCCCAAAAGAACATCACACAATACCTCGTCTTTTAAGGGATTGATGTCGTACCATAGTTGAAACTATTGGCTGACGCAGAGATCGCTTCCTTGGCGGAGCCATCCAATGGTGTAGGGTTGTTGATGTGACATTGTTGGCAGGGCCAACCACTTGGAGACCTCTCCTGAGATGAGGTTCTTATAGCTACCTCTATCAACGATGAAGTGCAGCGGGATGCATTTTACCCACATTTGTGAATGGTAGATGCACTCTCCTTCTTCTGGCTCATCTGGTTCACCAAGCTGGAGCTTGGTGGTAGCAACGGTGGCACTGGGTTCCACGTCAATGATTCATCTTCCCCTTTCTGGTTCTGGCTCAGAGTCAAACTCCACATCTGATTCAGAGGCTTTCACTTCGACCACCAGCAACAACTTTGAGCAGCAGTCAGCAGTGTTAGTCCAAGGGCTCTTATGGAAGTTGCACTACTTCTAGGTATCCTTCTTTGTCTTTCCGGTGTCCTTATTTTCATGCGGCTTGGAATGGAGATGACCCATCGGAGTAGACCCCATCATAGTGGTTTTCAAACAAGGTAATCGGGTACTCCGATGAGTACCAATCTGAAACGCTATAGATCATTTATCTAATAGCGAGATTTGGTGTAGGACATCCATCTAGGAGCCTGATAAGCCAAGGTTCGATGGGTCAGGTGTTAGGTGCCACTTCGGATAGACATAGGTGACGTGGATCCAAGTGGGTTCCATGTGGCGATGAGGTAGATTTTGGCCAATGAAGGCCTATGAAACTTTAGAAGGCCACAACTTTTGATCCAAAGCTTATATTTGAGCACGGTAATAGTCGTTGGAAAGCTATTGACGAGCATAAGATTTTGGTTCTCTTGAGAAGAGGCTTTGAGGTGGTTAAGGAGAAGCGAAATGTTAACACCCCATCCCTTAAAAGGTACTTAGGGGGTTGGGTGTCTTACAAAGTGGTATCAAAGAAAATTTCAAACACAAGACCTAGATGGACCAAATATCAATAATGAGATTGGTATAATAAGGATAAGATGAGCTTGTTAGAAAGAGTTTCTTTGCGTTAAAATTGTGGTTATTTTCTGCACAAGATTCCTTTAGAAGAAGGACTGCAGATTGAGATTTTGTTTTGGAATTTTTACAATAGAAAAATTATAAGTTTGCCTTGTTGGAATGATAAATACTCCTACATGGGTGGGAATATACTAACATACAATGATGGTAATGTTTCAATGAAAAGGTCATAAATAATATAATTTTGTTGTAAGGTTACATGGTCCAGAATGGGTGATTGTCAATGGCTAAAATGACAAAATATTGTTAAGTGATGCTTAAGTTAAGATAATAATGAGATGGTGGTTGTAAAACTACCTATAAGAATGGATTGTTGGAACCCTGACAATTAAGATTGTTGTTTATATAAAAGTTAATCCTTGTATGTATAAATCCTCATGATTAGAGGACTAATAGAAAATTGTAAGGTCAATTTACTTGACCTATAATGAATGAAACTTGTTACCGAGATAATCTGTTTAAACAAAGGAAGAAAGAGTCCTTTGGACCATTGCTAATCCTCATAAAAGAGGTAAAGTGAGATGGGCATATGAGCAAGTTTATGATCTCATGGTTGTACTAAATAAAATGCATATGCCTATTGACCCGAATATTTGTTTATGCATGAAAAAACAATATGTGGATATGTTGTATTCACATGATAATGAGTAAGCATGTATGTAACATGCAAATAGACTTATTATACTCTGTGTTTGGTTGTAAGGTATGATGTGTTGATGGGATGTTTTGGTTGATGATAACCTAATATCAACAAGAATGCTAGCAACATAAGTGAAAATGTTGATGGTGTTGATTGCATACTACCTTATGAAGATAAGGTAGAATGATCAATGAAATCTTGATCTAGATCCTAGTAAAAGAAGTGTTGGGACATTTCCAGATGACCAATGGATCATATTGACATCCAGAGGTGGATGGTATCCATATAATTATGGCTTGGTAGGAAACCAGTAGTGAGAGGGAGTCTAGGAAATGATTCCCCTTTGTAGAGGCTTGTTCTCCAGGAATTGAATTAAGACATGAAGAGAAGTTAGAATCGTTGTTTGGTTTCCTTGGGGAATGTTGAAATTGCTTAGATTGCATTTATGAATTTCGGAATGCTTTTATAGCAGATGGGAAAGAGGGGTTTCTTGTTGGTTGTTTCCATACATAAATGAAAATATAATTATGATTATGCATGTGAGACATTCCATGTGAGTGGTTGTAAGATCTCCGGAAAATTGATATTAAAGTTCAAAGTACCAGTGTGTATGAATGACATGGAAAATATGAAAGTAGTGAACCTGCATGTTGATATCCATGTATGTATATATACTAAGGGTTGACATGACTTAAGATCTAATAGATGAATTTTGAATAAAAAAAATATGTAAGTGATGTACATGCTATATATGTGTGTGTGTGTGTGTGTGTGTGTGTGTGTGTGTGTGTGTGTGTGTGCTAAAGGCATGGTATGACTGCCTGAATAAGTGAAATGTAAGGAAAGAATTATACTTCCCATGATTGAATAGATACCATGGATCCATGGCTGACTCTATTTTGAAGAGTCATGATTGTTTTGTTTTGAATATTAGCTTGAGGAGGATGTACTCCATTCCTCAGAAAAATACTGTGTGAATTGTTGAAGGAGTAGAAGAGCAAGAATGCTATGATGTAATGGGCTAGAATGCTTTGTTGTCACAAAAGAATGCAATATGATTTTGTCTCTGAGGATTGCATGAGAATGATTGTAAATATGTAAATAATAAATTTAAATAAATATGCAAATGAGATTGTAAAGGGTGTTGGTGGTATACACACACACAATATGTTGATGCATGCGGCTAAGTACATGAAAGTATATTTTGAATACAAAAAAATAGAATAGTGTGCTTGTGTCAATGTGCAAAATAAGATGCATAATGAAGATGCATGCTTATATTCCTTATGGAATTTTGGGTAAGCCTATGAAATGATGAGGCTGATGTTGACTTGGGATTGAGACCATTTCAAGAAATGATGAATATGCAACAAAGGAGTTGCATACTGAGACAGTTCCATGTAAAGGAATCGTGTGAAGACTTGTTGATCTAAAAGAGTGTTTCACGGTCTTAAGATCAACCTCATGAGGATATGAATCCTCCTGCATTTTTAGAGAGGTGTTGCTCCTATTGTTCTTATAATTCCATGAAAATAAAATAAAACAAAGTCTGAGAAGGACAAGACTATATATTTTCATTCACATTTAGATAAAAAAAAACACCTGAGATTGGGATGATGTGTATTAAAAGAAAATCATATGTACAATATTTACAATGTAAATAGATAAGATGCACATAAAAGATAAGGGACTGATATATCCATCACAACATTCATCAAAACATTGAAGAATATCCACGAATAGAGAGAACAAAAAAATGACTGCAATTAAAAGAGAACTTTAAAATAACATTCCATAAAGCACCAAAAAGGTTATGTTGGATAAAACATTTGAAAACTCAAGCTTCAAATCAAAGTATTTGAGAATACAGTAATGCAGTATCCCAAGTAGCTATCTTGGAGTCTCAAAATAATAATGAGTCTTTAAAGAAAATAAAATGCATTTTCCCTTCAAAGAGGACTGGGATAGGGCTCTTGCGGACCATAAAGTGGAAATACTGTGATGGAGAGACCTCGTAACCTTTACTTTCTTGCAGTTGGCTCCTTTATAGGTGTATGTTGTGGTTGAGGTGGCATAACCACTGTAACTATTTCTTGATTTTATGGTTCGGTAATTATGATTAATTCTTTTTTCAACCATTCCTCAATGTACTATATTAAGGGTGCCACGGTAATTTCATGCTTATTTTTTACTTCAAACAACTAATTTTCAAATTCCTTCAAATATAGCTCTAATTGATGCAATGTGTCATCCACTTCATCATTCATGTTGATACATTGAACTAACCATTTTTCAACTTCATCTTCAGACAATTCAATAGTTTCGGTAAATTCATTAGCCAAAGTGACTTGTAATGCATCAAGTTGTCTCATTAAATATTCTTTGGTTAGGATTGTGGTATCCATCAAAAAATTGGGACCATTCAATTCTCTAGTAAGTTTAACAAGTTTAAGGAATAAATCACTTTTTTTATTCCTTAAGATATCAATTTCATTTATCATATCTCTTAATTCCTTGATTCTCCTTAGCCATCATGGATTGATCTGTTTCATACTATAAGGTGAAGGAAGTTTTTTTTTCTTTCCTTCAGGCTTCATTTAAGCTTGAGACTTTGGCTGAAAACGTGTTTACAACTTCCTTAAAAAATCCTTCTACAAGTATTCTTTGAAATTTTGTATTCTGAATGAAAAGCTAGCAATACTTTGGGAAAGCTCCAAAATCTCATGAATTATATCAATCCTTTTTTTTTATGGAATCACCAACATGTTTTCTTACAGCTTGCAATAAACTTGATGAGCCTTTGTATTTTGTACAACTTTCTAGGATATCTCCCAACTCAAGTGTAGGTTGAATCAAACTCAAAGGTTTGGGAAATAATGGTCCTGGTACAAAAGAAACTTCTAACTCTTCTATCCTCTTCTCTAATTTTTAATTCTCTTTTTCCATGTTATGAATTGATTGTTTTAATGCCTTTCTAGTACACCCATGAAAGTCTGCAATTTTGGATGGTGTTACTCCTTCCAAATCAATTGAATATTTCCATCATTCCGATGACCTTTTATTCTTGGTATTGACTTTTTCCAGCAATAATTTTTTAGTTTCACGATTGTATGCCACGTGGTGCAAAGCGACATATTCCTCTTCAAATACTTCGAGATCTTGGGTTATCGTAGCATCGACAATTTCTCTTGTTTCTAACAACCTCTGTGCATACCAGCCATGTTCTTCAATGAGCTTGTTCATGTCCATTGCACGAGGACTTTCCTGAATTTTTGGTGCATTTAACTCTTTTGATGGTATATTTATTTTCCTTTTCATGGGAGTTTATGTAATGTGTGTTTTTTCAATACCTTTCTTTGATGGGTCTTTATCTCCACCATCATCTAAGACTTCGACTGATGTTTTTATAGTATCCATTCCACTGGTTCTATTCTTGATTCTCAATGGAGTGATTCTTTGGGATGTTGTTGGTGAATTAGGGTTTTGATTTGTTGTATCTATGCCATGTTGTTTGTGTCCTTAATTTGTGCTATTTACTTCTCCCGTGTTGTTTGAAATTTGGTAGGCTGCTAATTCCCGAAGATCCAGGTTATCTCCGCCACCCTCTTGAAACTGTTAAATTCTAGAAAAGTGTGAAGAATACCCCACTGACTACATATGTGTAGTAAATTTGTTGTCTGGGTCAAAACCTTCTACAAAATTTGATTCCTTCAAACTCATTTTTTTATGATGTCCTGCCAATTCATTAAGGTGAGTTATGCGCTTAATAATGAAATTCCTAATATTCAATGGTAGGGGTATAAATTGATTTTTCCTCTTGTCATGGAAGAAGTGGGCCCAAGTCTTATATTTCCTGCATACTTCTCCCACAAATATTTTATCCTATGTATAAAATGGTAAAAGGAAATGATTCTCCTTAGTACCAAATAATCTAATTACAATAAATTCATCAGACAATTCATAAACCCCTTTTTTCTAGTAGGAAAACCCTCCCTATGGCTACACCAGGGTTTACAATGTAGGCATATCAATAACCGTTTAAAATTCTTCTACTTCTTTAACTACCTCAAACATATCCCAGACTCATACAAGAAAAAAAAAGAGAATGATCGGGTAACTGTACCTCTACTCTGTGTCTGGTGATGATCCTCTCACGCTTGATAGCTTCATTGACTGCAAACCTCCTCTCAAGGTTGGCCTGCATTCAAAGATAGATAAACAGAAAAATAAAAAAATGCATATCATATATAAATCAAGGGTTAGACGTTAGAATATTAAAACATAAATCATTAACAATATTCAACATGTCATGATTTGGGACAGGAAAAGTACTTCTTTTATTGATAATACAATGATCACTTACAACCAAAGTCGGCTACTGCTCCATGAACCTAGTCCGAGCTCCTCTTCACAAAGCTCCAAGTGCACCTCTGTATGGCTTCTCCACTCAACCTTCTTCTTGGGAAGTAAAATGGGTTTATGATGGAGGAAGGAAGGAAAATTGGGGAATTCTTAGGCAATTCTCACAAAAGGGTTGCAATTACTTAGGGCAAGGAGGGGATGTGAAATGAGTAGAGTTTCACTATTATTATGTATAGATGTGGAATGACACCCCAACACCTCATTTTATATGACAAAAGGATGTTTATTCAGTTGGGTGACAGGATATAGGTCGTTGATTAGTTGGAAAAATACCCAATAGCCTGTAATCTCAACGAATTCCTTGCAACTTTTGCAAGTATACATGGGTTGTAGTGGTGAAACATGCATATGTACGTGGGATGTAGTGGTGCAACAAGCATATGTATGCGGGAAGTATTGGTGCAAGGCACATACATCTTCAAAAAATAAGTTTTTAAAAAAGAGCAACTCAGTGATGGCTTGGAAAAAAATGCAAGTAAGAGGGCCAAATGTCAGGTATGAATGTGTAGAGAAATTTAGGGCTATAATATATGCCCCCTAATGTGTGAGGTCATAAGAGCATCTGATGGTCAAAATACATTACAAAATCTTCACCAACATATGAAACGAGTGAGCCCAAGACCAGAGTTCGGGAGGTGCCATCTACAAAAATAACAATTACCTCTTTGAGGCGGGCATACCCATGCTTGGGATGAAATATATCATGGATTCCAATCAAATACACTGTAGATCCATGTCATATAACTATATAAAGTGTAGCCGTGAGTAATAGACAACGGATCTACATCTCAAAATCAAAGATATACAAGTATATTATCCATCTTCAAGAATCCAATTAATGCCCGATGGCTGGAAATAAGTTCTTCAGAGATCGAGAAACAACCTCAAGATATTCAATACTTCACTACCCATAGGTATTCGACGACTTGTTGAGAAAAGACAAGAGGATCTCGATGATTAGGTAGAGAACTTCATTGATTTTGAACAAGGACTTGATTGGACTTTTTGGGATGGTCGGGCATGAGGTCAAGAGACAAGCTGCAGAAAGGCCGACTTAGGTTGGGTGAAACTTCCCTTGGAAAATAGCACAAAAGATAATCAGACTCTGGCAACATTACATTGACATAAGTTCACGATACAGGAGGCAACACAAACTTTCCATGTGTTTGGAAGAGTAACCAAACAAAGGAGGACACAACTCTATGTAGCGAGAATAGCTTCCTAAGGTCATATTAGATCCCAAATCTTGACGAACAAACGAAAATATGTGCTTTTTCCAAGGGCGAATCATTGTTCTGCCAAAAAAGAATATATATTTCCTGTCCCCTCTTTTTAGGTTTTTTTTTTTTTTTGTCTTTTTCAATTTTTAAAGAGCTTGAAAAAGAATAAAAGAATGCTACGTTACAAAGGAGGAACGAGTGTCACAATAATACTAGTTCCAGGTGAAAGGAACACTCTAATTCTTAGACCAAGGAGACAAGTGCAGGAAAAGGACACTCAGGAAAATTCCTCCATGGGTCAAGGTGTCAGGTCGCAGAGGCAAAGTTCTACAAGGCTCATGTATAAGGCATGCTTCAAAGGTTCAATTTAGAGCAACATGGAGTCGACATTAGGCCAAAGATGCAGATAGGAAAACACGATTAGCAAGACACAATGAAACCCCCTTCAATGTAATTTTAACGAGCCCAGAGAAGGTAAGATCGATAGTTTTTTCACGTTTAGAGAGTCTGGAAAAATGTAAAAGAAGACTCCACTGGGGTACCTTTTTTCGAAAATATTCTAGTCAGTTTGGAAAAGGGGTAAACTAGCACCGAATAGACGTCTATTCAAAACCATTTTAACGAGTGTGAAAAATACAAGATCACTCGGAAATCTTTTCAATTTTAAGGAGTCTGAAAAGAGCTTAAATATGGACTAACATATTTTTTCTATATTTAGTCTCCTTAGCCCGAAAAAGTATAAAATTTAGTGAGGAGAACTCTCCCGACGAGATGAATCTCCTGACGTGTACCTTTTTCCTCCATAATCTACATGCCAGAAAAGGGGTAAACACATTCCAATAGATGTTCTTCTGGACCAATTTAATGAGTATGAAAGAACAAGGTCACTCGACAATCTTTTCAATTTTAGGGAGTCTGAAAAGAGCTTAACTATGGACTCCGTGGGGGTTCCTTTTTCGTAAGTAATTTCCAAGGCCCAAAAAAGGTGATAAACCAAAACCAAGGAGAATGTTCCCTTTTCGTAAATTTAGTCCCTCGGGCCCGAAAGAGGGTTAAAATTATACCTGAGAATAATCTTCTAGAGAACCAAATCTCCTAGAGTATACCTTTGTTCGTAAAATTGACCGTCTGGACTGAAAAAGGGGTAAACTACCGCTGGATAGATGTGCCTTCAAGTTTTAGTTTGGCGAGCGTGAAGGAAAAAACGATCACTAGGCAATATTTTCATGTTTATAGAGTTTGAAAAGGGATTAAAGAAGACTCCAGGAGGTTACTTTTCTCAGTTAATCTAATAAGATTGAAAAGCATAAATGCAGTCTCATTGGATGTTACTTTTGGATTTTAAAGAGAGATTGAAAAATAAAAAAGCATGCTCATTTTGGGAGTCCCGAGGGTGAGGCCAAGAGCGATGGTGCATCAGATGAATGAGGCTCAAAGTCGTAATCATGAAAGGACTAACAAGGACTCTAAAGCCTAAAGTCATTACAGACAGCATGGACGCCAAAATGCAACAAGGATTTATCTAGGGCATCCATGTAAAGGTAGTCTCTACCACCAAATTACGACACTTCTAAAGAAACAATGATGGTTTTTTGTCGCACTTTGGTGAGATCGATTCTATGGCAAAGCGGAAAAGACAACGAGATGCAGAAAGTGGAGGTGGAATCGTAACTTATATGCAAAACGTTGGAAAAATGACTTTTACCAAAGGACCTTTAAAAATGACCCATATCCCAAAATAATTTCCAAACAAAAAGGGAAAAGTGCATCGTAAGATCCAATAAGAAACTCAAGAACCAATTTAAATGATTTCTAAGCCAGAAAAAACAACAAAAGGGATCAAAAAGGTGGCAAAAAGGGCCCAAAACGTCTATAAATAGAATCTCACAACTCATTTTCACCATTGCAATTTGAAAATTAACCAAAAGGTAAAAGGGACCCCTTTGATAAAGAAGTTGATTTTGGGAGCTTCATAGGATGAAATGAACTTCCGCTCAGACCAGGTAAGTATAAACTCATGCCTCTTTCATTTCATTCTTCATTTATGCATATTTTCTTTTTTTTTGGGAGCGCACCCTCCTAAAAAAGGGCGGCCCTACGTGTATTCAGGCTATCCAAGGACAACCCGCATATGTATGCTAGAAGAGAATAGTCTTCCAGTGTACATACATGACTGTGTCCAAGACATCCCACGTACACCCTCAAAAGTATGGAAAAAATCAAAAAGCAAGAGCTAACTCCCCTCTGAATTGTCATGGAATGGGATGTATGTCCAATGGATGGAGAGGGAACATGAGGAAATTGATATCTTGGTCAATGAGGACCCTACTGCTATCGCCTCATTGAAACAATGTGGGTTATGGAAGTTATACCAGGTTCCATTCATGAGGGCACAACCCAGGCTACTAAATTCCCTGGTGGATTACTGGTACCCTGACATAGAGGCGTTCATGATTGAGGGGCAGTCGTTGACTATGACGACTGAGGATGTATATTTCTTGACTGGCCTCTCAAGGAGAGGGAAACCATTCAACCTGTGTACATTTCCCCTTGGGTCCTTCAGCATCACCAACTACATCAGGATGCATTGCGAGGCCGACACTAAGAAAGTAGGTTCTTAGGTGCCCATCCACACGATCACCAACTTGTCACTGAAGGTGATCCTTTTGCTTATTAGATGGATCACTGGATCCACGACCCTACACGAGGCTTCCCGGGCACACATGTATTGTGCGATGCAGTGCCTAGATGCACATATCTTTGACTAGAGCATGAACATGCTTAACAGGATGAAGAGCCAGCTCACAGAGTGTCGAGAGCGTAGTAACAAGAACTTCGAGTTCGGTACAATTTTGTGCTCATTATTCTTCGAGAGGGTACCCACTCTAAGTCTAAGAGAGACAGTACAGGGGCATGTGGCCTCCTTCCCAGTGGTGTGTAGATGGGAAACATTGTTGTCATGACAGGTGTGAGGAAGGACCATAGAGGCCTTAGATTACAATTTATTTGACTGGTGGGCACGACAGATTCTAGTGATAGAGGACTACCCCTATGCTGGAATCAACTTTTTTCAGAGATCCAGACATGCCCGTACCTCCCAGATAGGATCGAGGAGAGATAGGTACGTGTTTTTAAAGTTATTTTAATTTTTAGTTTCTTTTATGTATATCATTCTTTTTTATATGTATCAGAGTTTTGACAACTATGTATCTGTTTATGTACAGGCATGGGACCGGTGCACCAAACAGACTTCACAAGGACCAGGTGACGTCCTTGACCAAAGAAAGTACCAGCAGTAGCCGACGGACCAGCCGTCGCGGGGGGACCTGCAGCCGGAGAGGCTGAGAGAGTTTTGAGATGGGTGGAGCGGAACCTCACCACGCTCACTTGCACAGTTACCATGGTCGATATTGAGGATCTCCCGCCATCCATGCAGCCTCATGTGGTTGGGGTGCCATAGACATGGGTCCAGCTCTTCTGGAATTTGGCCAACGCTGTTTTCCACTATGACAGGGCCAATAGGCCCTGGGCTTAGATAGGATGGACTCATCATGTGCCAAGGGAAATTTTTGTATATTTTTTAGGGCATAAGCCCCATGATGTATACCAGATTATTATCTTTGAGGCGTTCACGCCCACCTATGTACTCTGAGATGCTTTGATATATATATATATACATCTTTTATGTCTTATGGATCACATTTTTTACAAATGTATGTACATGTGTATGTGTGTGCTTCTTTTTATATATGTGCAACATGCCAATTTAATACTTGATTAGCTAGAGTATATGTCATTTGATTTAATCTCCTAGGAACATGGATATATGTAATGTAATCAAAGCAACGTGATAGGAGACATACCCTAAGGAAATGTCGGTGTAAAGTAGGATCATAAATGCAGTAAGCTCCATTTAACTGGGACACAACTAGTTGAGCATCTAAGTAGACCCGAAGGTGAGAAATTCCATGCGACAAAGCATCACAAAGAAACTCTATCATTGTGTTGTACTCGACAAAATTGTTTGTAGTGTCACCTAGACAAATACCTCCGGAAGATATCAATTGGCCTTGAGGCATGAAAATCACCCAAGTTGTGGAAGAAATCCTCCGAGTGTGTCGGCTAGCACCATCCTTGAACCCAAAGAACACCTCCGATTCACTTGACATCTGCCACAATTAAAAAGATGACATAAATAACGACACGTCCATAAAACAAAAAGACAAAGACTAATTGTACAAGAATTATACATATGTACAAGAAATCACCCAGGTGACCAACCTACGAGTAATAATTCTTGAGGTAGAGCCCATTTCTAGGCTCCGCCAAAGCATTTTCATCAAAGACAACCAAATGATAAGCACCCTTCTTTAAGACCTCCTTCACAATGAAAGGTCTGAACCACATGGGTTTAAACTTGCCTTCCCTCAGGGGATCCTTATCTTGGTCGTAGACCAGGGCAAGGTCGCCTTCAGAGAATATTTGAGGATGAACGGACCAATCATATTGATAGTTGACTCATTTCTTGTGAGCCTTGTTGGCCAAGGCTACATCACGACGTTGCTTATTGAGCTTCTTGAGATATAATAGACGTTCCTCAAGCGGTGAATTGTCTGCCAATAACTCTACTACCAACTTTAAAGATGAGATGTGGCACTCTATAGGCAAGATTGCTTCCAGCCCGTAAACGAGTTGAAAAGGTGAGAAATCGGTGGCACTCTTTACAAACGTTCGGTAGGCCAATAACGCTGAGTACAACATCAAATGCCAATTTGACTTGGCAGAATTCATCATTTGTTGCAGAATAGTCTCAAGGGACTTATTCACGGCTTCCACCTGACCATTCGCTTGTGGGTAGTAGGGTGATTAATCCTCTTGACTCAAACCAAGATTTGATGTTAAATCAAACATCATTTTGTTCTGGAAGTGACTGCCACGGTCAGTGACAATCTCCTTCGAGATGCCGAACCTTGCTACTATTTGGTTAAAAATGAAGAGAGTTGTTGTTTCACCATCATTGTTGAATGTTGGCATAGCCTCGACCCACTTTGTGAAATAGTATACCGCTACGATGCTATAACTGTTAAGCCCTATACAGGGGTGATTTTAAGAACCCCCCCTAAATTTATATGTATAATAAATGGGTGAATCCCCATGATACATAGGAAAAATTGAAGGTTATTTTATCAATAATATAAAATGTATATATAATTTTTTGGCGAATATTTTAGTCAATTATATAATCTTGTAAAATATTGGCGAATATTTCACTGAATTATAAAATCTTGTAAAATATTGGTGAATATTTCACTGAATTATAAAATCTTGTAAAATATTGGTGAGTGGTGTTGGGTAAACAAATGGACTTCACACAACATTTCATCACATCTACTACAGTAAACTCGACCAAAATTGACAAAGAGCATTTTGTATAGGCCAATTGCAAAATGTGTTTCAATCTACAAATGGAGTTCACAACATTGTCAACATTCACTACATCTGCTACAATAAAGTCAACCAACATCAACATTCACTACATCTACTA
>SNQJ01S0026263.1:31897-42773 GCA_010110895.2 Picea sitchensis | reverse complement strand
GGGTGGCAGGACACTTCGGCGTCAAAAAGACAGTGGTGATGCTACAGAAACATTTCTACTAGCCGAAACTTCGACAGGAGGTCAGCAAGTATATCAGGTCCTGCACAACCTACGCTATTGCCAAACCAACCACTAAGAAACAGAGCCTGTACACCCCTCTTTCTACTACTGATAGGCCATGGGAATTTATTTCAATGGACTACATGTCGGGCCTCCCGTCCACCAAGCAAGGAAATGACTGAGTTTTTGTGGTTGTCGATCTCTTTTCTAAGATGGAGATTCTAGTTTCCTACAAGAAGAGCATCACAGTAGAGGCCACTGCCAAGATCTTCTTTGAACGATTCTGGGTACATTTTGGAATCCCACAAACCATTGTCTCAGATCAGGATAGTCAATTTCTCAGCACATTCTGGTCGAGCCTCTGGTCACTGCTGGACACCAAGCTCACCAAACCATGGCTTTCCACCCTTAGATAGATGGCCAAACCGAGGTTGTAAATCGAATGATTGTGCATATCCTTTGCATGTATAATTCAAATCACCCTTGCACATGGGATGAGAGCCTCCCCTATGTCCAACATAGCTACAACCGAGCCCTGCATAGCTCAACCGACCATAACCCCTTTCAGGTGGGGTTGGGATTCCAACCATTGGGTCCCATAGATGTTGCACTTCCCCTTGCGATCACCTCGACCAACTCATCTACTGCTCCAAATGAAGCTGACAAAGCCACCCGGTTCATTCAGTGGATCCAACACATCCACCAATGGGTTCAGGATATCCTACATAATTCCAATGACAAGTACAAACAACGCCATGATCAACATCGAGTGCCATATAAGTTACATGATCCCATTGGAGGCTTCGCCCACTCTATTATGGTCCATACACTATCACCAAGGTCATGGGGGATACTGATTTTGAGCTCAACATTCATCCTTTCCTTGGCCTACACCCAGTGTTCAACGTGTATCTCCTTCACCCTTATTTCCCACCATTATTGGACACCTCAGAAGTAGAAGGACAACTGACACCAATAGAGCTCAACCCCGACTGCATACAACATGAATTCAATGATCAAATTGTAGACACACATATCAAGGGCACTCGACAACAAAGGATCCAACTTTATCGAGTTGTCAAAGTAGGGCAGTTACTGCACCAAGGCAAGTGGCTCACCCGGGGCCAAATTCAGCAGAAATTTCCTCATCTGATGGGGGACCTCAACGCAATGGAGACCATTTATTCCTAAGGAGGTATAATTTATCCATATGGATATCAGTGGCCACCCACCTTTTCCAACTGGCTCAAAACAGTTTTCTAACAATTTTCGCAATTTACTATTTTTAGCAGTTTTAACTTCCGGGGCCATTTTGAGGGCCTAAATGAAGGTTTTTCGGTATCGATCTTCTCAATGATAACCTAAGGCATGATTGATCCCCCAAAATGAATCTCCTCGATGATAAATTTCCAATGGGTTATCACACACCTAAAACGAATATCGTATGCAAAAGTTACGACCCCAAGAAGTTGATGTACTAACTTACCCAAACAGGGCCCACATGACTTTTGGTGCTTCATCTCCTAGGGTTAGGTTTTTGGATGTCTAGGGTTTTTTTCATTCTTGTTTATTGTAAAAATGCCTTCAAAGCCTAATTGTAATCTTCTTCTTGCGAATTCATGCAACCGTCACATCTCTTCTCAGAGATAAGCTGCCACCATTCCAACAAGCTTGTTTCTGTTGCATTTTACAGTTTCAACTTATTTCTTTATTGAATAGAAAACCAATTTTACTGTATCTCTGTTATTTTGTGTTAAGAAACTATTAATAATCTATATTCATTTTGTTCTGCTCATAAAATTTGGATCACTCATCAATATTTCACACCAACACTTTGACAACCATGCACTCCAACCAACTTGTGACTGACATCTATGGTCTAGGAACCACTCAGACCGTTCTTCGATGGATCCAACGGCTCCTATTGAATCAGAGGTTCTTCCATCAAATTCCTATGCAACCCTAATCCTAAGTTCTCCAATGAAAACACCCTACGACGAAGGCACAAGCTCTCGTCGCTACACTGATTCAATGGTTGTGATTCCTTTAGGATTAAAACATGGGTTTCTCCATGCTATTAGTATGATTTAGGAATTATCCAATTTTGGGATTTTTCTAATTCTTTTTAAAGGTTACCGACCTTCAAGGACTTTTAACCTTACTACAAAAATCGAGTAAGTTATTCTTCTCCTATATTAGTGGACATTTTGCATGGCCTCCAGGATTTCCATTCAAACATGGAAGCTTTCATAGAGCTTAAATCTCTCCAACCTGCACAGAAAGCTTCCTAGGTTCCAAGGCATTTCTGCCTCCATTCTTTCAACAAGCAATAAGTCTTGTTAATTAGTCACCCAAATGAGGATTTCCTTCCACACAACCATTCATAATAAGGATATGTTAACGACACAAGGTCTATCATCCTTCTTTGGCCTTCAACATGCCATTATTACATTATTCCATTCCTCTTGGAAATTATTTTTCATTTTTTAACTTACATTCCTATTTTCTTTTCACATGCATCACACTAGAACAAATAATCTACTATAGACACAGGAAACACAAACATACAGTTATATCCATAACAACATCGACAAGAGGAAACCATTTACACAGTTTGTTAATTATTCAAATACAATGACTCACATTAAACACAATCATTTAGATGCAAGGGATTACCAAGGAAACAACGTTAATTCCATTAATTTTTAGGTATGCATGAATATACCACATTCACAGGCATCCATCTATTTTCCTTAATCAATACACATGGCATAGAGAATAATCATATGTTTACAAGTTATAGCCAGCCAACTGACTATGGGTGTACACTTTTCCACCCAACCATAGGATCTTCTTGCTCTGTAACTTTGGAAGTAGGCCACCCCTGTTCCAAGCCATGATACCACTAAGGGATTTCTCTCACTGTTGACTAATCAAATCAAGTAAATAACTCAAAAGGTTACTCTCCACTTTTCTAACAACAACATAAGTCTCCCTTCTTCCCAACTAAGCTTAGGACCTCCACGGGGTTTATTATATGTCATTCCCATTGGTTTACCTCGACACATAAGAGTCCCTTCACATCCACTTTGTCCCTCGACACCCTCTCCTTCCAATGTCGGTTTCTTCCTGCAACATCAAGCTCGTGGTCCCCTTTTTTTATAGTCTGGGCTTTGGGTCTTCTCTACTCCATCTTAGAACTCTCCCACAAGTTCTCTCTTTCTCTTCCTGCCCTATGGAATCTAAACTCTCATGGATTTATTTTTCCTACATGTCTTTGAGGCCAAAGTTCTCCCCAGGTCCATTTCCTCATTTAGATATTGCTCTCCACATTTGTATATCCACACCCATTTGCACACTCATGTATTCTCTTCTACCTCTATTTTCTCCTTATGAGACTGCCCCCCCCATTCGTGTGTTCGTCGCACGTAATCCTATTGGGAAGGTTCTCGACCTATCCCCTAATTTTCTTCTTTCTAAAGGAATTTCAGTCAACTAGGAAACAAGGTGATGGTATTATGTGGTACCTTTGGATGACAACTTATGTTGTCTTAACCATATCTCCCATACCTAGATTCATTTGAGGTGGTTGGTTGTTCAACTACCATCCCACTTCTCATTAACTGGTTTTTCCTTGAAATCAACCCCCCCTCTAGTTTTCCTCACTCTTTCATATAGTAGTATCATGGCCAATACTTTTAAGGCTACACCCACTAGTCAATTGGTTGGAATTTTCCAATTAAGCATTAATACAATTATAATTTTTATATTTCCATGGAATGGAAATCATTAAACATGATTAATTACATGCGGGGAAGACAAGGTTCTTACACCAACACTAGAAACTACCACATGAATTATCCAAGAAAATATGTGTTGGTAAGGAACAAGAACAAAGGCTTCAAAAATAAGCAAACACCATCAACCATCAAAAGACAAATGAGGCCTACAGACATGTTGAGGGGACCGATATCCTTTGACTCAAAAGTAGGAACCAAAACCACCTTAGAGGCCCAATTAGACTCTACATCGTTTGAGGGGTGGAATGGTTCTTCGGATCTTTCGATCTAGCCAATTTACTGGTGGGATTTACTTAGTGATCGACAAGATATCTTTTTGTGAAAGTTCCTCCTTCAAGTTAAATGATTCTCTTTTTTTTGTTTTCTATTATTATATGAGTCTGATAAAGTAAGGTGTGATGGTATAAACCAACTAATAGAGGGAATTATTAACTACTGAAGAATGTTGAGCCTGGGATAACCCTAGTGCTCTAGAGTGTAGACAACGATACTCACACCTATTACAATTCTAGTAATAATACATAAATTGTTGGTATTTCAACATTGACTGAGATAAAATTATGGAAAGAAAATACGCATGCAATAAGATAAGTGTAAGAAAAATAGTTTCCTTTGCTATGCCATCATTCACATATTAACACAACGATTCGATTTTCATCATTTAGAAAAAAAGAACTATTAAAGTATTGAACAAGATAGCTTATCAATAGATTCAAAAACTCTTACTCGTTATAGAATCAACTACTAAGTTCAAAGATGGAAGTATTTCCTCCTCAATTAGATCGCATAATGCCTTTGATGAAAATAAAATTTGTCTCTGGTTCTAAACAGAACTTCTTAATTAAAGTTGCTCAGAAATAATTCTTTACAATTCTAAAAAAAAGGGTCCTTCCCAAAACCATCGACCTCTCCCAAAAGGTTGATCCCCATATTTATAAAGAATCACTAACTTAAAAAATCTACTAAAAGTTTGAGTTAAGTAAAACAAAACAATGACACGTGGCAAATTGATCTCTTTGTTCTCCTAAGATTGTCTAGTGGTTCTACTGGATTTGATGATTCTTCTCATACTCTAACCACTTGATGAAGAGATTCTCGCACGTGTTAGCATACGAGAATCTTTGTTGGTCCATCGAGGCTGAAATGGTTTCCTTTATCTCTATTTCATGTTCTCTATATCTGATCATCTTGGCACTTAAACGCTACAGTGATTTGCGAGCCTTGATCAGGTGTTCCATAAACTTCTTTACCTGACTCAGTGTCATGCTTGCCACCTATGTGATCTTCACTTCCCATGATGAGTCTTATTATGCATGTCGTTTTACTATGTCATGCAAATCAACAAAGTATTCAGGTGAGTTGAACTCTAGAAGGCCGATGCCTTTCGTCTCCTGATTGATCTTCACCCAGATTTTCTCTCACTTAGACTACCCTTCCTGTATCTTTTGTTGAGGTTCCTGGACCATACTTACCCAATATTCGGCTGCCTTCCCGATTCGAGAAATGTTTCTATCAATTAGAAATTAAATTCCATGATCCTCTGTGTCTCGGCCCTTCTGTACTGCATTGATATAATCGATTCAGTCTACATCCTGGTATGCCTTTTCATACCATATCTCCACGTCTTTACCATTTTCTAGTGCCACGAGAGTGTCTTCTTGAAAATCAGATATGCATTCCATGAAGAGATGTATTTCTCTCATGAATTGTGTATATGCTTCTCGGAATTCACTCTTCAGTAAAATTTTTGCTTGCTTTGAGGCCTGATAATATTTCTCCAAATGGCATAGATGGTCCAACTCCTTCTTTGTGGTGACTAGTTCCTTTTCGTCCCATTTTTCTCGATCTAGCATGGCATCTATTATAGCCATCCATGTGTCGATTATCTCAATTGCCTTCGCATTTTTTGTGTTGAGCAGTTTTTTTTCTTCGGTGATGAGAAGTGTGTTATCTAGTGTGAGCCTGGATAGCGGCGACCTCATCCATAGGCTCATGTATCTGTTGGTCTCTCCAGGTCAGAGTGTTTCCTAGGCTTCTTGTCGTATATATTTGTTCTAGGACTAGCTCTTGTACTTATTTGACAGGGGAAAATTTGGTATGTTCTAGTGACTTGACCTCTTGCTGGTGTTCACCGACTGATGGAGTGTCAGCCTTAGATGGGGAAACATTCACAGGCTCAACACTAGCTTGGTGATCAACTGTTGAGGTGTTGATCTCTAGTTGCCATAGTTCCTCTTCCTGTTCACTAGAGCCTAGCTCATCCTTGGAGTTGTCTTTTAGAGTCTCTGACAGGTCGATAAATTCAGTGACTAGGCTACTCTCGGCCTCATGGTCATTTTCTTTTGGAGTTTCCGATAGGTCGATAAATTCAGTGTCTAGGGTACTCTGTGATTGGTACTGGAGTTATACGCAAGACCACCGAGCTCTCTTCATCATCATATATAGAAATCAAATAAAAGATAAATTTCGGCACACCCATTTCACCTGATGTTATTTGAATCTCTTGTTGGGTTGGAATAATCACTGGTGATTTGGCTTGTGCAAACGAAACTTTGGGATTTTCTGGATCGGTGGTTCCCTCCACTAGAATTGTTTCTGAGTCGATTTTCTCTTCTTCGATATTTCTTGTGTCATCCGGGGTGAACCTCAAGGGTTATATCAAAGAGTCAAGCATGGGTTCGTCTTACAGCCTTTCTATGACCCTTTGGGCTTCTTCTAGTAACATCATTCTTCTCCACTGCGGCTTTGTAGCTTCGATTGCGTTGCTTTCATCTCTTACCTTGAGGGATTTTTGAGCTGATTGTTCTATAGTCTCAACCTTCTCTGTTAAACCCTAAATAGTGGCTCATTACCCCTTAATTAGGGCATATTACATTAGTAATGTTATTTTATTTATGTCATCTTTATTCCATTAGTTGTAATTGTATCTCCTAGTCTCCTATATATACCAAGGAGACGTTTTCATTTGGAATCATCTCTTATTTGGACATTTATGTGGGGTATAAGAAGGTTTGCCTCTAGAAGAGGCTTATTACCTGAAATTACCTCTTTTTCAAGGCATTGAGTACTTATTCTGAGGTTTTTCTATGCTATATTTATATTTGGTTCTTAACATATGGTATCAGAGCTCAAGGTCTTGGGGTTTTTATGATACATCTAAGACACCTTGGAATTTTCACGATAATTTTTTTTATACAACGTTTCATAAGGAACGGTTTGGAGGATATTTAGTATACAGATCAAGGTACTTTGGGTTAAAATTTCATCTCCTGAGGCCTTATACTTTCGAAGATATAACTTGTGTAAGATAGGGTTCTGGAATCATCCTGAATTGAGTCATTGCGGAATTTTCGCTATAACATTTTTTCTGCAATGTTTCAGATCCTGAACTCTAGATTCTATTCACAAAAATTAGTAATATATCTATGGTAAATTTTTTATCTTCCAGGACATCTTAAAATTGTAGATACACCCTATGGAAGATAGGATATCTGACTAGTGTCAAGTAGGTGTTCCAGGTAAAACAATCATAACTTATTCCTAGAGTATCCAAATTGTGTGAGAGTGGTTGAATTGGATAGTGGATAGTCCGTAGTAGTTATGGTATGATTTTCAGAATTTATATCAATTATTTTGTGCGGGGCACGCTATACAAGTGATATCTCATGGAAAGGCAAAAAATCAACAAGTTGTGGGGAAGTTACTGTAAATTCCTCTTGGCACATCCATTTTTTATCAGACCTGTGGCATTGTAGAAAAGAAATATCAGAGAACTACAAAAAAGAAAAATTCATACCCATAAGTGATTTGAAAATAGGGGCTGACTTGTTTTGATATGCAAGCACCCTCTACTCCATTAAAATAAACTTTAGGACCTTTCTCAATGTCTTAGTTGTGCAAGAGGATTTATGTATCAAGTTTAGGCCTCTTTTATGCATTTATGTGTGGGGTTTTTAAAAGGTTAAATATGTTGTTTACATAAATACAACAACAAACATAAGTTGCAGAAAAATAATAACCAAAAAAACTCACAACAAGAACAACATGATAAAGGATTTCACCCCCCAACTCGGCTACATCTCCTTGAGCTTCCATCAATGGACTAGGATCTATGGGATTAGTTTGTCAAATATTATTTTACAATATGTTTCTCAAATCCAATGGATTTACCGACTATACCATTGGGTTCAGAATACATGAAAACCCCAAAAATGACTATTAGATCTCTGAAACCATACCATGGCTCATTTGAGCATGACCTCTTCTACTGGTGGCCTTGAGCTTCCGTGAGCTTCCTTGTGGAAAAAAGACCTGTAAAAGTCCTCAAATTCCTATGAAACCTGTCCCAATGTGTTCATATCATAACAATTAGTCAAGAATGACTCTTCAGTCACTAAAAACGGACTTGGGCTCATCTGAGCATGACCTCCTTCAATGGTGGCCCTAAGCTCCCTGGAGCTCCCTGAAAATTCAGAGTAGAAAAACCTGCAAAATAATTCTCCAAATGCCTTCAAAAACTATTCCAATGGATTCAGAACATCCAAAAACCCCTATCTAGGCTTTTTCGGCACCTCATTTGGCCAAAAAATGAAGAAGGTAGGCCTCCTGCCATTTTCCTCCTTGAAGTTTGTTGTCTCTAGTTCGCCAATTCGCACCTCCTGTGTGAGTAACTTGGTTTCTGGGCGTTTCCCATGCCTAAACCTAGCATGCATGTCGTTTCCTTGATTGGTGCTAAACTGTCGCATCGTTACCCGACTTAGGGCCTCAAAGGGCGGAGGTGTTGGGAGCATGGGGGGCCATGTGGTCACGTCCCAATGTCAAAATATACATTGTTTGCAAGATTGCTTGTAGGCTTGACAAGTGGAAAGCACGTGGTGTTATCTGTTTGAAATGCTTGTGCAATACGTGTGTTGAGTTCATATGGGGGTAGCGCATATAACCGAGGGTTGGGGCTAACCCCAGCCTAGATGCGCCCAAACTATACAACATGCGAACTTTAAATAAATTTTAGAACATAGGTATATTAAGACCCATCGTGTGGCACACCGGCTGGGCAGCCTTTGCCAAAGTGTTTGCCATATGTGGAGGTCCGGGGTTCGAATCCCATAGACTCCACCATAATTTTAAACAAACAAACCTAGGTGCCACGTGGTAGCCCACGCCTGGGCCATGTGGCACCATATCATTTTCCACATATATGCCATGTGTCCTTGACTCATTTACCCACATGTCCTACCAAACCCACGTTGCCACATCATCTTTTCCAAATCAGCATTGACACGTCACCTGTACGGACTATACAGCCAACAATTTTTTTGCCCATTTGGCAAATCGAAAAAAACATGATATATCACTCATACAATGTTCATTTGAATCCATTCGATGTGCGTTGGGTTCGTGAGGATCAGGCCTATGTACCTGTTTGTTTTGAAGCAATTCCGAGCACTTTGATTTTTGGGCTAAATTTTGACCCCTGGTCCAGAGGTGCCACATGGCACCATATCATTTTCCACATATATGCCACATGTCCTAGACTCATTCACCCACGTGTCCTGCCAACCCCACTTTGCCACATCAGATTTTTTGAATCAGCACTGACACGTCACCTGTAAAGACTGTACGGACTGTAAAGTCAACAATTTTTTTGTCTATTTGGAAAATCGAACAGAACGCGATATGTCACTCATATAGTGTCTGTTTGACCCCGTTTGAAGTGTGTTGGGTTCGTGAGGACGTGACCTACGCACATGTTCATTTTGAAGCAATTCCGAGCACTTTTATTTTTGGGCTAAATTTTGACCCCTGGTCCAGATTCTGATCAAGAAGGGACAAAATTTTGGATATACAATAAAAGGAAGATTGTCTAGCAAAACCACCTAAAAATCAAGTTTTAAAGTGATACTTGGCCAACATGCCACCAAAAAAGAGAACTTCTACACCAAATAAGCCTCCAGACAGTCCTACTTGGACTCTTGATGAAGGTGAATAAATGCGTAGGGACATAAATGATTTACAAAAGAAGACAATAACAAAATATGAACTACAAGAGATGAGGGATTCAATAAATACTAATATGGATGGTTTAAAAGGGGAGATCATGGAAGGATTGAACTATTTCCTAATAGAGAGGACACTTGAAAGTGAAAATGTATCCCATGAAATTCATGATGAGGACACAAGGAAGATGAATCAAGAATGGAGAAACCCTAACTTTGGGTTGAAGACCAACCACTTTCCTAAGATCGATATGAGGAAGTTTGATGGAAAGGACCCAATCACATGGATACTTCAGATGGAACAATTCTTTGATCTACACAATGTGCCACATACACAAAAGGTACGAATTGCTTCTTTATATTTAGAACCCAATCAATTTGTGTGGTATCGATGGCTTTGTTCTTGCAAATCACTCGTCACTTGGACAATTTTTACGAAAGAAATGATAGCACACTATGAGGATACAAGGATCAATACCTTCTTTAGCCAATTGATAAATCTCAAGCAAAATGGTTCAGTTACAGAGCACATTGAGAACTTCCAAAGATTGAATATAAAGGTAACAGATATTCCAGATGAGCACTTGATTGATGTATTCATAGGAACTTTAAGGGATAGCATTCAACATGAGGTTCGTCTTTGGGAACCCAAATCATTGGAGAATTCATTTAGGGTGGCAAGAAATGTTGAAAGTAAAAATATGGCTATGGCTTCTAGAAGGACCACTCCTAACATCTATCGAGAGAATAATGTTCCTTCTTCTAAAATACCTCAACCTACTAGGTTGACACCTCAACAATTTGAGGAAAGAAAAGCAAAAGGTTTATGCTTTAATTGTGACAGCAAGTATATTAAGGGACATAAGTGTGGTGAGAAGAAATTATTCTACATAGATTGTGAAGAGGAAGAAGAACAAGAACCATCTCAAGATGAAAATGTAGACGCAGTTTCTTCTGAAGAGTTGACTCCCACGATATCATGTAATGCATTGGCTGGAATTAGCACTCCTCAAACCCTCA
>SNQJ01S0026263.1:7966-26600 GCA_010110895.2 Picea sitchensis | reverse complement strand
GGAGAGGTTTAGAATGTAGAATGCAAAACAAGTTAGTACACCTTGACACAGAAGGAGATAGAATCCATGTCCAGGGTCCCTTATTCATCAACAGTTGGCAGCTTGATGTATGCGATGGTTTGCCCAAGACCATATATTTCCCATGCAGTGGGAGTTGTGAACATGTATATGAAAAATCTAGGTAAAGAACATTGGGAGGAAGTAAAGTGGATTCTCAGGTATTTGAGAGGTATTTCTACTCATGCATTATGTTTTGGAGGTTCAGACACTATTCTACAGGGATATGTTGATTCAGATATGGCATGTGATAAATATAGCATGAGGAGCACCACATGGTATGTTTTTACTATAGGTGGAACAACAATAAGTTGGATTTCAAAACTGCAAAAGGTTGTTGCACTTTCAAGAATAGAAGAAGAGTATGTTGTTGCTACAAAGACTAGTAAAGAAATGATTTGGTTATAGAGGTTTATGGAGGAATTGGGAAAGAAGCAGGAGAATAGCAGGTTGTACTGTGATAGTGAGAGTGTCATTCATCTTGAAAAGAACTCAAACTTCCATTCAAATACTAAGAATATACATCTTAGGTACCATTTCATACGATCCGTCTTGGAAGATGGACATTTGAAGTTGGAAAAGATACACACTAGCCAAAATCCTGCAGACATGTTAACAAAGGGAGTAACCAGGGAGAAACTGATTTCCTGCTCAGTTTCAGTTGGTCTTCAAGAATGAATATGAATATGATAAGTTTTTCAGGTCCAAGAAGGAACATAGTCCGACATATACAATAGTGGTGGAGCTGTTGAGATCAATCTCCAAATGGGAGATTATTGGTTGTGGAGCTTGATTATCTTCCTGATTCAGAGGTCTTTGTTTTCAGTCATGTTTATACCCCATGAAGACTTTACACCCAAAAATATTGTACACTCCTCCACATGGGGGAGTGCAGAGGGGGTAAGGTTACCCCCTCTGTAGGGTCCATCCCCACGACTGGGGGGTCCTAGGGCAAGTGGGCCCCCGAAGGAAAAATTGCCTTGTAAATGTATATAATAATTTCAATGTAAATCTAGACCGTTCATTATAAGGTCGAATATTTTATGGTAGAAGTTATGTCGGGGTTTTTTTTTCTAGAAGGAAACCCTCTTTTATGAGGGAAATGTATTGTGGCTATGTATTATTGTTAATATTGTATTTTCAGTGAGGAGACCGTGAGAGAAAGAAGAGGAAGTTACAACGGGTTTGTTGTAGGTTGTATCCTTTCATTTGTTCGATAATAATAAAGGAAGGCCCTGGAAATTTCTTTGGTGGATGTAGCCCACACTGGGTGAACCACGCATATCTGTGTCTCTATTTATATGTGTATCTTTTGTGTTTTATTTCCACATTTGTTTTATTTTGTTGCTCTGCGGTCCTTTTTTTCTAACACTCATCATTGACCAAGAACTTCATTGTGTTTGTATGATCGATTACCCAACCCAGGGTCTCAATATAGGGAAAGACCGGGGTTCGACAGGTTACCATATGCAGGCATGACCACCGGATGTTCGAAAAAACCTGGTCATCGAGCGTCCTTACATATGGATCGTTGTGGGGAATAAACTCTAGGTAATGTTCCTGCTTAATCTTGTTGAACAAATCTCCCCACTGTGGGAGCATTATCTTTGACCCAGTGCTCGCCTTTGTATCACCAAATGCAAGGGAGTGGGAAAATTCCTTCTTAGTAGACATTCTGATAATTGACTCCCCTTTAGCAAAAAACTCCAATTGCCTCGCAGCACCTGACGAAGATCCTTAACCGACCTATGCTTCCTTCAACTTTGGTGCCCTTAGCGAGCGTTTGTTCGTTGGCTTCCTTGGAGGCATTTTCCTTTAGAGAGAGCACAATTAGACACCGTCTTGCAGAGAGGATACTGATATACAAATAAAATCTAATCGCTAAAATGATAAAATCAACACATAGCTCTTCTTCGCACTAGATTAACTTGGTTTTGAAATTCTTAGAATTAAGTGCAACTCTTGAGATGTGATTTTTGCTTCTTTGATTTCTCTAGAAATGAGAAACTTGTGTACATAATGTTGGGGTTCAAAATTGTCTTAGAAATTTAAACACAAAGAATACTTACCTTATCGCATATGTTCTTCAATTCAGGGCATATATGTAGTTTTACACATTCTGTCACCAAGATCCACATTATGCTCGAGATTAAATGCAGTCGTAGGTTGGCGGTGCAGGAGTAGGCTACATTGTGGTTCATTAGCAATTTCAAATTCTCGTTCTCTGATCGGTGCAAAGGGTAGCAATGTATTTGGAAAGAAACATTAATTGGCCTATTAAATGACAAAATCCGATCTTATTTTGTGCTAAAAATGTCCCATCATTCCGCTAATTTAAACAGGTGGATCAGGGGTCGACGTTTTTCTTAGACAATGTTCATTGATATCTCTTGGCAAAAGATCCGATGTCAATTCATCTTGCCATACAACGCTAATGTGGAAATGTTGACCTGGAAGTGCAACAAGGACACGTGGAAACCTAAGGTGACTCAGGATGAAACTAGGCCGTACGAAATGCCTACGCGACAAAGACACGTGGCGTTTGAATTTGGCTCCTTCGACTAAGAGTTTATTTCGAATCGAGGATTTGCGTTAGATATTTGCTTTGAAAAACAGGTCCTACCCCGTCGATTATGAAGAAGTATCAAGGATTGATAATCGACGAGATGTTGAAACAAGTGTTCCTGTATTACCCACCTCGAAACTTGTTGATGCCGAAGATGCATCGGTGATCGGTGCTCGACAATGTATCAACGCAAAAATTTTCACAATTTGAATCTTTGGGATTTCACCAACTCCGAATAATCCATCAGTAATCGGTGATCGAAGGTTCGTTATGGCCCATGTTAGTGTCTTCCCCTTTCATATTTTTTCGACACCAATGGGATATCGACGATTTCCATAAACTCCTTCGCAAACAACTAACACAGATCTCCTTTGTTTTCTCTTGATGTCAGTGATATATCGGTGATCGATAATTATTGTTACTACATGGTCATTTTTCTGCTCGGATTTATCCGATGCCGAAAATAAGTGTGTGTGTCACAATTTTAGTTGTGAATTCTTAGTTTAAATGACAAGTTATTTTTAGAGAGAAAAGGTTTCAATTTGATGGGTCCAAATAAATCTGAACGTGATCGATAACTAGACATGGAAACAAAACTTAATGATCCCTACACAACAGACTCAATTAAGAAAGAATAAAAAAAGAAAACAAGTGGTACCCAAAAGAGAAAAAAAATAAAAAATATTTTAGGGTCTGTTGAGCGCTCAACAAATGGCGATTCTCTAGGAGAAAATAGAATCTTTGCTCCTTCCTTCGGGCTTAGCTTGTGTAGAAGCTGGTTGAGAAACTAATTGCCTTCACTTTTATCTGAGTATTTCCTATCCATGCATGTACAACTCTCGGGTTCGTGAATCTGGGTCTGCCTATGGAGTTCATCACTTATCCCACCTTCATTCCTCTTGACCATGACCAATGCCCCTCTTTGACAAGAGCCAGGTAATGCATTCACTGGCTCGAGGCCATTCTATCTATCATTATTCCCTTTCCATGGTGTTTCTCCGCTTCCAACGAGCGTCCATAGCCCCGGGGGAGTCACCCCGATGCCACAAACCTTTCTCCTCTTCTAGGGAGCCTCCATAGCTCTGACGGAGTTATCCACATACCCTCTCCGACTTTTCACTCATTTTAAAATAATTGATTTAATTCTAGAAGAAATTCCACAAGTGAGTCGGAGAGGAGGATGTCTGGTATCTGTAAGGTGAAATTGTTAAGGTGAAATTCTTCCTAGCTCTGTCTAGAGGTACATATGACCCTTTCCAAGTAGCCATATTTCCCTTTGGGCTTTACTAGACCACCAGGAAAATATTTCATCACTTACCAAGGTTGTTTGTTTTCCAAAGACAAGACATAGATCATCTTTAAGAAATTTGTAATTGCCCAACATTTCTTATGTTGCACGTAAGCATAAGTTAGAAGCAAAGTTTTCTACACCATATTTATTAAAGTTAACCATTGCTTTACGGAACACAACTTAATTACAGGAAAATACCAAGCAAAATAAAACACAAAAATAAAAAGTAATTTGCAATCAGCCTACCCTAAACCTACACATTTATCCTAATCAGAATATATTCTAAAAGAAACATGAAAAAAGACATTTTTTTTAACAGAAGTATTTTTTTAGGGATTTTCCATTCACTGGGAGGGTGTCAGGTTCCCCCCTCATATTTTGCAACCGATATTTGCTTGCCCCAATTTTCTCAGATACCTGGAAAGTTCCAAGCCATAGATTTTAAAACTTCGAATGTTGTCCCTTAGGTTTGTTTGCTCTATCCCATTTCAGGACTAACTCTCCTACTTCAAAACTGTTCTCTTTGGCCTTATGCTTGTCAAACCATATTTTAACTATTTGTTGATGAGCGGTGAACTTATATTTTTCTTTCTCCCTTTCCTCTTCAAGCATGAGGAGGGTATCAATTATTTGTTGAATAACTCATGAGTGTTGCCCTCTTGAAGCCTGAGCAATTTGAAGTGATGGAAGATACAACCCATTTGGTTGAATGGCTTCTTGTCCTTATACCAAAAATTATGGAGAGTTTCATATATCTTCCTTGGGTGTTAATCTATCTTCCCATAAGGCATTATGAAGCAAGCTATGCCAATTCATTTGATTCTCTACGACTGCTTTCTTCAAGATCCTCACTAGGTTTTTATTAGTTGATTCTGCCACCCCATTTCCTTGTGGGTAGTAGTTTGTAGAGTATATTATTATGATTCCTTTTTCCAAAGTGAACTCTGTTAATAGACTAGAATAAAAGTATGTAGCATTGTAAAAAATGAGAATGGAAGGCATCCCAAACCTTGTGATCATATGCTTATCTATGAATTAGATTACAACCTTTTCATTCATGTGAGTAAGATGGATGGACTCTGCCCATTTTGTGAAATAATATGTAGCAGTCAGTATATATTTATGTTGTTTTGAAGAATTTAGAGTAATTTCCCCGATGGCATCTAACCCCCATTGCTCGAAAGGTATGGATATGGTCACTAGTTGGAGTGGTACAACTGCCCTCCTTTCTTTACCACTGCTCATTTGACAATATTTATAGTTTCTAGTGTATGTATGAGCATCCCTAAATAGAGTAGGCTAGTAATAATCGACTCTTAATATTTTTTGAGTTGTGGTATCTCCTGCAAAGTGTCCACCTACAAGACCATCATGGAGATCCCTCAGAACCTTTTTTGCATCTTCATTTTCTATACATCTCAAGAGTACTCCATCATAATTTAAACGAAAAAGTATTGAATTTACGAGGCGATATTGCACAGATTTTAGCTTGAGAGCTCTCCTTTCCTTAGGGATTAGGTTTTCTGGGCAAGTCCCATGATGTAGGAGGTAAATCAATTTTCCATACCAATATTATTTCCCTGGCGGAATGCATAAAGCTTCACTGCACCATAATGCTAATTCATTCTCCCACCCGGGGTCTTCATTTATTAGATATTGGGCTTCTGCAGCCAGTTTACACAATCCTTGTCCCTTAATTAATTTGGCAGGTTTAATATCTAGATCAAATTATTGGACAATTGCCATCCAATTTTTCCTTCTCTCTCTCATATCTTGTTGAGTGAATAGGGATCAGACTGTGAGATGAGGCATGATGACTTTGGTGTGATTTTTCAGGATGTAAGATTTAAAATGTTTTACTGCTTTGTATACCGTATAAGCATGTTTGTCTATAGCAGGGTATTTTAATTCAACTCCTTGGAGACTAGTGCTCATAAAAGATATTGATGCCTCATTGTTGTCATCATCCTTATGGTTCAATACTACAGCTAAGGACTGGTCGGAGGCAAAAGTATAGAGGAAAAAATATTTACTAAAGTCGGGACTTCACAACACCAGATCTTGAGAAATCACAATCTTGATATTGTTGAAGGCATATTTTCACTCTTCATCCCACTTAAACTCTTCATCCTTGTGAATCATTTTTTGTAAGGGTTTGACAGCTTCAGTGAAATCGGGCGTGAACTTCCTCACAAAGTTAATTTTACCAAAGAAGGATTGTGTAGCCTTTTTGTTATGGGGCAAGGGAAGCTAAGATATTGCCTTTATTTGTTCGGGGTCTATACAAATTCCTTCCTGGGATATAATATGACCTAGTAGATTCCCTTCCTCAACATCAAAGATAGTTTTTAAATATATTCCATATTTCCTACACTTTTCGAAAATCTGGGTTAGATGTTGGATGTGGTCTTCTCTTATCTTTGAATACACGATCACATTGTTCAAATATACTACTACACATTTGTTAATCAATCCCCAAAAAGCTACGCCCATGGCCCTTTGGAATGTTTCCCCTGCATTAATCAACCCAAAGGGCATGTGTTTATAAGAAAAAGTTCCACACTTGGTTCAGAAGGTACTCTTCAATCGGTCTTCCTCTGAAACTAGGACCTGGTTATAAATTGAGAAACCGTCTAGAAGGGAAAATATTTCAGAGTCAGACACAGTCTGCAAGAGTTGTTCCATGGGTGGGACTGGGTAGTTATCCTTTTCTGATGCTTTGTTAAGGCTTCTAAAATCTACACACAGGCGGATCTCCCCAGACTTGTTCCTGACAGTAACCAAATTGGCTACCCAGGTAGAGTGTCTAACCTGAAAGATAATATTAGCATCTAAAAATTTCTTTATCTCTTGATACATCAGGTGTTCCAGAGATGGATGATACTTCCTGAGATTTTGTTGGAAGGGTTTTACTCCATATTTTAACGAGATTATGTGTTGGATAATGCAAGTGTCATAAGTTTTCAATTATTGGTAGTACCATGAAAAGACATATCAATATTCTCTAAAAAGTTTGAGATAAGCTTTCATGTCTTCTTTAGACACTATTTTACCTAGTTTTAGATTCTTAGGGTTTTTCAGGGTTCTTAGGTTTATAGTCTCGTATATAGGACATGAACTCCCTATTTTTGTATTCTTTGACCCTGTAAATCTTTCCCTTAGGTCAAAAAGGTTCTCCAAATTGGCTACCCCTTTCAGTATCGTGTGAAACCTTGGTTTATTATTAGAGTGATTAGTTCCCTTCTTATGTTCGTGGAAATCGGTTTCTTTCAGTTTCTCTTGGAATGCCTCATCATCAATAGCCAGAGATTTAAAATTCTCTTGATTAGTTAGAAAATCTACAATCTGTTCATCTCCTTCAAAAACCTTCCAATTAGAAATATTGTTCGGTACTGATGGTTTGTAGCATAGTTCCATAGTGAACCTGGAGGCTTCATAGTCTTATAAAGGGGATAACCTTGAGGCTTCAGTGGCTAGGGAATCAACAAGAGTATTGTTTGTTCTGGGAACAACAGTAATATTGAAGGCCTCAAAATGTTCTATTAGTCTATGCACCTCTTGTTGGTAATTTCTCAAGTGGGGTGAATTGCAATGGATAGTATTCTTCACTTGCCTAGAAATAATTTCAAAGTCCCCAAAAACTTTCAGCTATTTAATGTTTAAGTCTAAGGCTTTCTTCATTCCCTGAACTAGAGCTTCATACTCAGCAGTGTTATTGGTGCATTCAAATTCTAGTCTGCATGATAGGAAATTCCACTTCCCCTTTGGTTCAATAAGAATGCATCCTTCTCCTAAACCTTCTTGTGATTTAGACCCATCGAAATACAACATCCAAACTTGTGAGAAAAATTTAGTAACTTCTTCAGGCCTAGTTATTTTCTCATCTCTGTATTCCTTGTTTGTTGTTCCTAACAAAGGATCCTGACAGAAGATGATTTCTTCTGCGGTTTTCAGTATATTCACTTGAAAAGACATTTTTTATTTTTGAGTGAGAGGTACATCAGACGAGAGAGGGGAGAAATTTCAGAAATCAGAATCGCAGGAGTAGTTTCCTAGCATAGGGAAATCTGACGACGAGGATTCGTTCAAAGATTCTAAATCGGTGACAGTATGTTTGAGATATCTTTCCCTATCGATCATAATCATGTTTGTATGTCCCTTTATTGGAAACCAGAGGTGAGCCAAGTTCTTAATAAAGTATACATTCAATTTCTTGGACCAATATCGTCTAAGTAGCAGTCCATAAGCCTCTAGGATATATACTACAATTATGTCAATTACTTGAACAAATTTCAGGTGTGTATCCATTCTGATCATGACATATTTAAGTTCCCCAATAACTTTTACCTGAGTCTTGTCTAGTTGTATAACATGTTTATCACTTTTGAGCGGGGTTGCATTCAATTTCTTACAGATTGACAATGGTGTGACATTGGAGGATGCCCCTGAATCGACTAAGAAATTATGCAGGTTTTTGTTGAAGACTTCAAACGTTAAAAGGAAAGGAGGGACACAAGGATTTCCTCTTTTTTCTAAAGAGAAAGCATTCACATTTGGTTTATTCTTCAAATCTGTGGGATATGGGACCTCACCTAGGTTAATGCTCGTTATAGGGGCTTATATCAACTTTAAGGCCTGTAACAGAAAATCCTTTTGTTGGGGAATCCTGCACATGTCCATGACCATAACATTAGCCTTCAAATTATTTAAGTCTTCTACTATGTTGTAGTCCATATTAGGTGCTTCCTGTGTGTGTGCGTTTATAGGATTTCTTTGGGAGACAAACGGTGCTTTCAAGTGATCGACTATTTTTTTCCCTCTTGAGGATTGAACAATGTTGGGATCATTTTGGACAGGTTGACCCTTACTTCACGTTTGTACAACCAAAACCTCATCGGGTTGTTCCTGGACCTCAAATATATCGTCGAGAGGCATCGACAAGTCAGTATCCCACAACAACATGGTTGTTTATTTCGACAGCTCAATTTCTTCCTGATCAGAGATATTCACCGTTGATCCACTTGATTGTTTGGTAAGAGAAACTTCATCTAGGAACAAATTAGTCATTAAATTCATAGCGTGTACCCATCGGGGATAGTCTCTTTTACAATGTGTCTCTTGATGGTACATACAAAAAGAGTTAGATGCTACATTACCCAGGTCGATGTTTAAGTTGACTAGGGGAGAGGTTCAATTACTTTGAAAGGTGGGTTTCTTTCGAAAAATGGTTTATAAGGCCTTTGGCCTTGGTTTCCTTCCCCAACACTTATTTTCATGTCCAAGATTTCATTCAAAAGTTTCTTTATCATCCGTTGTAGGTCTTCTATGTCCCCACCTCCTTTTTCAGGACCTTGATCTGTTTGTTTTCCCGGGGGTCTAGTCAACAAAAGTCCTCTCCTAGGTGGAGGTTGAACTTCCTTCTTAACTAGTGAGACCTATCCCTCTTTGCATCCCTTCATTTGGAATTCTTTCATTTTGGCTTCCTCAAAATTTTCAACTAGGGTATCTTTGGCATCCCTTTTCACAAACATGGAAATGGAAGCAAGGGGAGAATTAGCATATACCTCAATCTGCAACTCCTGAGTAGGCTTAGATTTGAGTTGAAATTTGTTTAGGATAGTGGTAAAATGATGGTTGAAATACTTAACCTTATCTTTTGAACTCATGGTGGCGGGAAACAATTCATCCATTAAAGCTCCTATGGTGGTTTCTTCTGCAAATTTGTCTAAGAAATCTTTTTAAAACTTTGTCTAACTAGTTATGGATCCAACAGGCAAGTTAAAATACCAATTCGAGGATGAATTCTCAAAGGTATAGGGAAAAATCCTACACACTACATCCTCACGTTGTACATTCATGAGTCTTATAGCTAGTATGAACTTTTTAATATGGTATTTAGACAATCCAGAAGCTTCAGGGTCAAATTTGGGAAGTAATTTTTTCAGATGTTGGGGTAGGTTATGTACCCGTCCTGGGATTTCCAGAGCATCTTTGGCCAACCATGGTTGATTATTTTGAGGTTGATTTCCCCTTTCTTCATTTTTATCATTATTATCCTCCATGTCGTCTGATTCCGAAGCTGAGAAAACCGAGTTAGACCCTTCCTCATCAGATTTGAAATTGTCAGGTTTAGAGTAGTTACCAGTTTTTGTTTGGGGGATCAGATTAAGGGGTTGTTCGATCTCAGTGAGGGAAAAATTGATCAGGTCTTCTACTATGTGAACAAAAACCTAGTCAGGGGTGTCAACAAATGGTTTCTTTACTTGTTTTCTACGAGGGAGTAGCGAAGCTATGGGTAATGACCAAATTTTTTGGGCATAAGCTCTTGTGATTCTTCTAAACTGGTTCAACTCCTCATGGGGGAGAGTGCAAGGTATTTCAAGTAATAGTTGTTCAACTTCCTCATGCTAAGGTGATTTACTTTTTTTAGGAGTACTCTCTCTATGTGGCCTGTCTTGGGAATGACTAGCCATGCTTGTAGGTTGTTTTGAATCTGTAGGCTATGCGAAATATATTATCATAAATGTCATTATCCATTCATTCATTCAACCCTCCTTCTAGTTCCAATTCTGTTGAGGGGTCCAAGATCATTTGACTCAATAGTAGGAACAAAACCCGCCTTGAAGTCCCAATCAGACTCTACAGTGTTTGATGGGTGGAATGGTTCTCTAGATCTTTCGATCTGGCCAATTTACCGATCAAATTTATTTAGTGATCAACATGATATATTTCTATGAACGTTTCTCCTTAAAGTTAAACATTTCTCTTTTTTGTCTTTTCTATTATTAGATGAGTCTGATGAAGTAAGGTTTGATGGTATAAACCAAATGATAGAGGGAATTATTGACTACTGAAGAATGTTGATCCTGGGATAACCTAGTGCTCTAGCGTGCAGACAAAGATATTCACACCTATTACAAGTCTAGTAATAATACGTTAACTTGTTGGTATTTCAACATTGATTGAGATACAATTATGGAAATAAAATACGCATGGAATAAGATAAGTGTAAGAAAAAATAATTTCCTTAGCTCTACCATCAATCACATATTAACACAACGATTCGCTTTTCATCATTTAGAACAAAAGAATTGTTAAAGTATTGAAAAAGATAGCTTATCAATAGATTCAGAAAATCTTACTCATTACAACATCAACTACTGAGTTCAAATATGGAATTAGTTCCTCCTCAATCTGATCACATAACACATTTGATGAAAATGAAATTTGTCTTTGGTTCTAAACAAAACTTATTAATTAAATTTGCTCAGAAATAATTCTTTACAATTCTAAAAAAAAGGTCCTTCCCCAAAACCATTGACCTCTCCCAAAAGGTCGATCCCCATATTTATAAAGAATCACTAACTTAAAACAGCTACTAAAATTTTGAGTTAAGTAAAACAAAAGAATGACACGTGGTGGCTTGATCTCTTTGTTCTCCTGAGATCGTCTACTGGTTCTACTAGAGTGGATGACTCTTCTCGTACTCTGACCATTTGATGAATAGATCCTCGCATGTGTTAGCATATGGGAATCATGGTGGTCCATTGGGGATAAAAGGGTTTCCTTTATCTCTGTTGCTTGTTCTCTATATCCGATCATCTTGGCACTTAAACGTTGCAGTGTTGTGCAAGCCTTGATCGGGTTTTGCATAAACTTCTTTACTTGACCTAGTGTCATGCTCGCCACCTGCACGATCTCTGCTTCCCATGCTGAGTCTTGTTCTGCATGTCATTTGACTATGTCACGCAAATCGACAAATTCTTCAGGTAAGATGAAATCTGGAAGGTTGATGTCTTTTATCTCCCAATTGATCTTCTCCCATCTTTTATTGCACTCGAACCACCTTTCATGTATCTTTCGTTGAGATTCCTAGGCCATAATTAGCCAGTATTCGGTTACCTTCCTGATTCGGGAGATGTTGCTATCCATTAGCACTCGGATTCCATGCTCCTCTGTGTCTCAGCCCTTCTATACTGCACTGATATAATTGATTCGTTCTACAGCCTGGTATGCATTTTCATACCATCTCTCCACGTCTTTATAAGTTTCCAGTGCCATGAGAGTGTCTTCTTGAAAATCGGATACACATGCAGTGAAGAGATGTCTTTTGCTCATGAATTGTGCATATGCTTCTCGGAATTTACTCTTCAGGAAAACTATTTCTTACATTGAGTCCTGATAATATTTTGCCAGATGGCGCAGATGGTCTAGCTGTTGAAATTACTAAGACAACTGAGAGGGAGGGTGAATCAGTTTTTACTGTGCTTAAACAATTTTAAGTCAGTTAAACCATTTTTAATCTTTCTCCAAGTGACCATCAATATTACACAACATATGAACAACATAAATAATGAGCATCAATCACACATAAGATATACACAGAGACAGATTTTCATGAGGAAACCCATAAAGGGAGAAAACCTTTTCTTCTTCGAAATGATAGGCAGTCTTTTAAGTTCTGTACATCATTTATAGTTGAGCACCAACTCAATGTGAGACTACTACCTCTATTTTACAAGCTCCAACTTGTTTGAGAGCACCAACTCTTTGGTTTCTCTAGCACCTACTAGAAGGAAGCACCAACTCCCTGAGTGTTCCATCACCGACTGGATGGAAGCACCTACTTCCACTTATACAAGCACCAACTTGCATACAAAAAACTCTTTGTTTTCCCAAGAACCACCCTACCACCCTATTTTTCTAGCCACAACTAGATGGAAGATACAACTTCCAATATTCAGGCACCAACTTGAATATCAGAGGACCACAGTCCTCCCTAGCACCACCTTTCCTCCCTGATTATGAATAAATGATTGACAAACAAACAATACAGGAATTTCAATTCTTATCCCTTCTTCACTGTTATGCAATTATTCTCTGGTTCAAAAACAGTTCTACTCTGCTTCATGCTATTTTTTTATTCTGCTCTTGCTTCATGCTATTATGCTACTCTCCTCTTTCTTTTGTCTGTTCAACGACTGTTACTCATCTCTGAGTTTTATCTTATGCTCTGCATTCTTTCATTTTATCCTTCTTACAGTTCATGTCATTGTTTCTGTGAGAATAACTAACCTTACAAAGTCGTTGCATCTCGCCTTTTATACTCATCTTCCTCATCAGTTACACCTCAAATCTCCTTGGGCAAAGACAAAAACTTCTCAGCAACTGTATCACCAATCAATCAAGAACCATGATTTGATTTTCTAACTTAATTGTAACTGAACTTATTAATCATGAAAATAAATGATGACCCTTCGATCATATTCCTGATTAACCTGAATCGTTGGATTACCAATGATGGATCTCACGCCTACTCCATATGCCCACTGGCTATGACCATGGGCCTAATCAGAATTCCTTTTTCATTTTGCATTTTGGCAATCATGTGTCGAAGGGTCTCGACACTCCAAGTTGTGATCGTCGAAAAAGAGCTTATCTCCACTAGCTCCACCTTCTAATATGATCACCGATGGTGACCACAACCTACACAAAAAGGCATTTTCGCATTTTGAATTTCGGTAATCCATAGGTGAAGATTCTTGACTCTTCATGTTGCTATCTTCGAAAAGGGGCTTAGCTCTGCAAACTCCTCCCTCTCACAGGACCACTAGTGGTGACCTGGTGCTTATCCACAAAGCACTTTGTAATTCGCAAATTCGAGAATCCTGTGGTAAAGAGTCTCGACTCTTCATGTTGTGATTTTTGAAATGGAGCTTAGCTCCGCTAGCTCCTTCCCCTCACGTGACCACCGACAGTGACCACAAAATGCGCCAAAAGGTGCTTCACGATTTTGCGTTTCAGCATTCTTGTCGTGAGTGTCCTTGACACCTCCTACTCTTGGTATCTGAAACTCCGAAATGGAGTCAAATCAACGGTCCACAATATTGATGATTCGATGGTCCAGATATTTTCGTGATCTTTCATATCGTGAGTTCCTACCATGAGTTGCTTCCTTGACTCCTCCAACTCCCGGTATCTGAAACTCTGAAACAAAACTTTTTTCATGCTCAGATCTATCGCCACATGTCCCTCTTGGATCAACGATCCAGATCTTATCATGAGTTGGAAGCTTAGAGCACTGCCTTCCTTTGACTTTCCAGTCAGTGAAATGTTAATCCCTCACCACATGTACTCCTCAACGATGGACGACCCTCCCACTTTCAGGAGTTTGTAAGCCCACTTCATCTTGTACTTAAATATCGTGCTCCTTCTTCTGGATCCAACGATGGTCAGTCCTCGCGCTCAGATCCAACGTTTGATATTTTTTCTCCTCTTTTGTGTGTTCCTCCTATCTATATTCATATCTGATGGTCATCGAGAATTCAGAATGGGTGATCCAATTATCGTTGTTTCTCCTCATTGTTGATCTTTCCATTTCCATGCCATCATCGCTCTGCTGAACGATCTGATCTTTTCCATCAACGACAAAACATGCATACTCTACCTCTGTCTGAAAACATGCCAACAATCTCCCCCTTTGGCATTGATGGAAACCCCTTGAAGAACATCCAACTTTACCACTATATTGAAATTACCACACTTTCTCCCACTTTGACATCAATGTCAAAGAAAAAACAAGCTCCCCCTGAGTTGTTGCAGTACATCTTGAAGGTATCAGATATGCGACAAGCATATACTCCCCCTGTGTTGTTGCAGTATTCTTCGGAGGTATTAGAGATTTAACCAACACAAACTCCCCCTAACAGGATGGACTCTCTTAATTTGATAGTGAGGTCACGCCCAACTTCTGGCGAAGATATCCAAAAGGTGTCGCTGCGAATGGTTTAGTAAAGCTATCAACAATCTGTTCTATGGAAGGAATATAATTTACTTGAACAATTCTGTTTGTAACATGTTCTCTGAGAAAATTGTATTTTATTGGTATGTGCTTAGACTTGGAATGAAGTACAGGATTCTTAGAGAGACTGATGGCACTGGTGCTATCACAGTGAAGTGGAATAGGATCAGTATAAGTGACCTTCAAATCTGCAAGAGTTTGTATCATCCATAAAATCTGTGTGCAGCAAGTAGCAACAGCAATGTACTATGTCTCTATAGTTGATAATGAAATGGATCCTTGCTTTTTACTAAGCCATGCTACTAATGAGTCACCCAGGAAGAATGCTCCTCCACTGGTGCTTTTTCTCTCATCAACACAGTTTTCCCAATCAGCATCTGAATAAGCAGTTAACTGATATTTCTGATTTTTGGGATACCACAGACTGTAATTCATTGTACCCTTCAAGTACTTGAATATCCTTGTTACTGCTACTAGATGACTTTGTTTAGGAGTAGACTGATAGAGACCTACCGTTCGAATAGCTTGCATTATATCAGGACGAGAAGTTGTGATGTATAGAAGATTTCCTATCATTGATCGGTATGTCCTTTGATCAACATCGGGTGAAATATCATCTTTATCGAGCTTGCACCCAACCACCATAGGTGTACTAACATGATAAGAATCTTCCATCTGAAATTTCTTCAACATCTTTTTCAAATATTTTTCTTGTGAGATAAATGTTCCTCCAGAACTCTGTTTTACTTGTAAGCCAAGAAAATATGACAATTCTCCTATCATGGACATCTCAAACTTTGTTTTCATAGATTTAACAAACCACTAAACAAAGGAATCATTATTACAGCAAAAAATAATGTCATCTACATAAATAAAAAAAACTAATAAATCATTACCTTCAGCGTTTATGTAGAGATTTCTATCAACAATACCTTTCTTGAATCCATTGTCTTGTAAAAATTTGTCCAATCTATAATACCAAGCTCGTGGTGCTTGTTTCAGTCATAGATAAAAAGACAACATGAGATTGTTCTGAGTTTTTAATCAATTTCCTTCTTGTCTGAACTCCTTTATTTATATCTCCAATTATCTGATTTTTAGGATGATTCTTTCTAACAGTTCTGAGAGGTGAGTTTATTTCTTTCTGCTGATTTATGTCAGCCTGAGTATTTGTATCTTCATCTGATTCAGATTGTTCTCTTTTTTTATCCTTGGACCTATTCATCTTCATCTTCAACTATATCTTTTGTGCTTGGTTCATCACTGCTTACACTTCTGACCGAGATTTCTTCATCAACTTTTATGTCTATACAATCAACCAGCTTATGCAGCCTCTTATTGTAACATATGTACCCTTTACTGTTTGTAGCATAACCCAAGAAGATACCTTCATCAACCCTGTCCTCATATTTGCCAATATTTTCATCATTATTCTTAGTATAACATTTACTCCCAAAGACTTTAAAATGCTTGATTGAAGAAGGTCTTCCAAACCATAGTTCATAAGGAGTCTTGTCATTATGTGGTATGAGATGTGATTTGTTAAGGATATGAACAATTGTATGAATTGTGTCCACCCAATATGTCTGAGGTATGTTCCTTTCATTCATCATTGATCTTGCCATTTGTTGTACTTGTTGGCGATGGAAGTCACTCCTGGATTGCTAACAGGAGCAGAGCCCGACACCCATCAGTTTTATGTCACGGTTGTTCATAGATGGGTGATCGAATGGTGGGAAACTCAAAACAATAGCGTTCCAACTCTGAAACTAGGCCAGGCATGCATGAGCAAGTGAGGTCTTGCGTAAACTTCAGATAGTGATCTATAGTAAAGGGTGAATAGGCGGAAGACTTGTACAAGAGAAAAGCAGAGGTCTGTTATAAACAGCAGGTTTCTAACAGACTGAGGAAGAAGACGTCTAAATGTGATATCATCTTACATTCAAACGCAAAGCCAGAGAATGCAACAATGCAACAATAAATCTTTTATCATCACATAACCGCAATAACTCGCACGACTCAGTCAATCCCGAATTCTCTTAGCATGAGGCGAAAATTAGATGGAGTAAGAAGAACTGTCTATCATAAAGAAAGAAATCTCATATACAGATGCATAAGCTGAAAGCTAGAATAGATGTTAAAACATTACAGTAGGGAGCTCTGCTCAACCATCGATGCTTACAAAATACAAAGACTGAGTTTATATACTCAGGAAAATTCTCCCCACAGAAGCGTGCCCCAGTCANTGTAAGGAGGGTAGTTGAGTTAATAAGTGTTCGGATAGCGTGTGCAGACTTCTCTGTCGACCTAAAGACTTCAGCATGGCTCCTTTGAGAAAATTGATACATAGGACTTCCTCGGGAAAACGGTTTGCCAGACCCTCCATTCCCCTTACTTAATGACTGAAAGGAGGCTTCAACCACCCGCTTGATTTTCATTAACTGCTTCCTCAGGAAGTGTCCGAGATGAAATTCTCAAGAGCTTCGGCACTTCGCGTCTCGTGGATGGGAAGGAGCCAGTCCTTACTTCTTCAAAGTTGCGAGGAGCGAGGAGGTGATGGAGCCCAATCACACACCACGTGTCCCTCTTTGATGGACGGCTGAAAATTCTTCGTGGCGTTGCGGGCCCCAGCTTCTATGTTTTCGACGTTCGTGAATATGAAAGGGCTAACCTTACTTATCAAAATCGCGATGAGTGATATGCCGTGACGGCTCCTTCTGGTGCCACGCGTCCCTCAAATCTGACGGCCCCAAACTCATCCGACGTTGCAGTGGGCCCCAGGTCCTGAATGCTCTCGCTACTTCGCATCTTGCGGTGGGAGGAGGCTAGTCCTCGCTCTTCAAATTCATGAAGGGCGAGGAGGCGATGGAGCCTGATCGTGTGCCACGTACTCCTCCGGGATGAACGGCTGAGATATTTTTGGTGATATATAAGCACTATCCATTGCGCTAATCCTGGCGCAACTTTGATAACCGCGATTACCTGTCGATCGTTGATCTGCTCTATACATGGATCCTGGCCGTTGATGACATACTCTGCCTGCTCGCTTGATTGGAAGTCGAAAAATGATATTTTTCCATGCTGCACTTGGGCGCTTCTCGTGTAACTTACAGACCCAAATGCTCCTGAGCCCAAGACAAGAATTATCACTAACATTAGTCTCCATGGGGGATAGAGTCGTCCCTGCGATGCTCTAAGAACTCCTTCTGCAGCTTTAGTGCCTTGCTATTGGGCTATGGAGTCACTTATTAAGCCAGAAAACATGCAAAAAGGAAATAAAACAAGAAAACAGGAAAATATTTACAAAACAAATTGAGGAGCCATCTAAGGCTCAAATAAAACACTTTTTCAGAAAATGCCCATTCACTGGGCTGTTGAAAACCTCTTCATTCTCCATATCCTGCAACCCGTATGTGTTGTTGGAGAAAATCTCAGAGATTTTAAAAGGGCCGATCCAGAGGGCGTCGAACTTGTTGTGCTTTCCTTTATCCTATCTGGGTGTGTCCCATTTAAATACCAAATCTCTGATCTCAAACTCTTTTTTCCTGACCTTTCTGTCAAAAGCCTATTTGATCTTCTACTGATGACTGTCAGCTGCATCCCTCACTTGTTCTCTGATCTGCTGCGCTTCCACTATCTGATGAATTCTTCTGATCATATGATCTAGTTCTCCCTCGTATTCCTGAAAGAACTTCGCCATAGGTAAGGTGAGCTGAGTAGGGAAAACTGCCTCTGCTCCATAGACTAGTTGAAATGATGAAGTAACCAAAGACTTCTTCGTTGTGACACGATCGGCCCACGGAGAAAATTTCAACTTTGAATCCCAGGCTCTTTTGTTATCCTCTAACAATATTTTGATGATCTTTATCAGGATTTTATTAGAGGATTCCGCTAAACCATTGCCCTGGGGATAGTAGGG
>SNQJ01S0026262.1:72390-86410 GCA_010110895.2 Picea sitchensis | reverse complement strand
AGTTGTGTTTGGTAAAGACAATATTATTCGAGCTCACCAGTTGGAAAATAAGTTAATGACCTTAAGTCCAAATGATTGTCCTTGCATTGAAGATTACTTATCTAAGTTCAAAACATTTAGACTTTTGTGTATAGAATGTGAACCAGATCTGAAGGAAGATCGATGCATGTATGATATTATTTCTAAGCTTGGTAGTGCATATTTTGTTTTTGTATCTACCTATTATGCCACTTGAGAAGCTCTAGGTAGTGCTTATAATGAACCCTCTTTTGAGTCTTTTTGTGATTCTCTAATTCAAGAGTAAGATAAGCTTGTGCAACTTGGATAGATTAGCACCGTAGGTACATCTAACAAAGCCTTAGTGGTCTAACAAAAGGATAAATCCAAGAATCCCAAGAAGCAACATCCTCGCCACAATAACAAGCAAAACAAGGGTCCCAAACCCTCTCCGCCAACCTTTTCTCCTAATGGTCATTGGTGACAAAGGAGCAAAATTTAAAAGTAAGAAGACCGACACACATTGCAACTTTTGTGGGAAATATAGTCATGTGGAGTCCAAAAGTTTTAAGAAGATGGTAGCTTTGGAAGCGGTGATGAAGATCTAGGTAGTGCTTATAAAGAACCCTCTTTTGAGTCTTTTTGTGATTCTCTAATTTAAGAGTAAGATAAGCTTGTGCAACTTAGATAGATTTTTCAGCACCTAGGTACATATAAAAAAGCCTTAGTGGTCTAACAAAAAGATAAATCCAAGAATCCCAAGAAGCAACATCCTCGCCACACACAATAAGCAAAACAAGGGTCCCAAACCTCTCCTCGCCAACTTTTTCTCCTAATGGTCATTGGTGACAAAGGAGCAAAATTTAAAAGTAAGAAGACCGACACACATTGCAACTTTTGTGGGAAATATAGTCATGTGGAGTCCAAAAGTTTTAAGAAGATGGTTTTGGAGGGTGATGAAGAAGCACAACATCATCATTGATTCTTCTTCTTTCTAATTCTTCTTCTCATGGACATGCACTTTCTGCCTCGTTTCTCCTTTAATGCAACTTCTAATTATTCTTATGATGAGTGGCTTATTACTCCCAAACATCTTACTTCATATGGCTAAGGATAAAACCATATTTTTTGCTCTGAATTGAATGTAAACACCAAGAAAATACATTTGTTGGTGATGATATATCTCTTAGTGTTGTAGGTTCTAACAGCTCGTAGACAATGGTCATTTTAATGATGTATTACATGTTCCTAGTCTTTCCTGCAACCTTCTATCGCGATATAAATCACTTATTCAAGTGAAGGTAAAATCGTGGAGTTTTTACCTACACTGTTGTAATCAAGGATCTAAAAGATCCTCAACACATGTTCTTGCAACTAGAATTGTTGGATGATACACAGTTGTACAAGTTTGACAACTTTGGGTCATCATATCTTTCATCATTTTTTTCCATCATTTTTTGTTGTTCATGGTGATGGCTTGAGCAAACTTTGGCGTGAGTGGTATGGTCATCTAAACTATCACTCATTGCAACAACTATGTAATCAAATAAATGGTGACTAGTCTTCCTCTTGTTTCATGCAAGAGATGGAAGGTGTTTGTGCTGGTGATGTTCTCAACAAACATCATCATGGACAATTTTGACAAACATGCCTCTTGGCACCTCATCCCAACTTGTTCTACAATGACTTTTGTGGTCCACTCTTCTTCTCCTTTCTTTTCTCTCAAGTATTTTCTTAACTTTCATTGGTGACTTTTCCATATGAAGTCGGGTTTACATCTTGAAACTTAAGAGTGGAGTTTTTGACAAGTTTTGGCCTACAAGGCCTCTTTGAAGAAAAGCAATTTGGGCATCAACTTCAAAGGTTAAGAACAATAATGGAGACGCATTTATGAACAATAATTTTACAAGTTATTTCACTACACATGGTATCCAAATGCAATGCATTGTTCCATATACACCACAAATAAAATGGTGTTGATGAGAGAAAGAACTCACAGATTAAAAGAAATGGAAATGTATGATCCAATCTAAGGGATTAAGTCTAAAGTATTGGGATGAAGCCATTAACTATGCAAATTACATACCAAATCACTCCCACAAAGGCTCTGTAAAATATAACACCGAAGAAGCATGGAACAAACTTAAGCCAAATGTAAGTCACTGCATTTGAAGTAGTATTGGCCTACATCCTCGATGAGAGAAAGGAAAACATTGGTGTACTTAAAGTGAGAAGTGTTTGAAAGATTCAACTCACTTTCTCTCAGTAGAAGAAAACTTTTTCAAATGTAAAATGGGTCTATGATCTGCATGGCACGAATGAAGTGTTGAAAGACAAAGTACTGATCAATTGTCATGATTTTCCCAGTTGAAGGAATTGAATATAATAACCTTTGCCCCCGTGAACCAAAATGAATTCCATCCGACTGGTTCTTAGCCCTTACAACCTCACATAAATGGGAGGTCCTACAGATGTGGATGTCAAATCTACCTTCTTTCATGGGGATATACAAGAATAAATTTACATGGAAAACCTCTTGGTTATGGGTCCAAAATCTAGTCTTGTTTGTTGCCTTAAGAAATTTCTTTATATCTTAAGCAAGATCCCCGAGCCTGGTATGCCAAATGGACAACTTTCTTCTTAACACAAGCTTTTATAGATGTCATTTTCACCCAAATGACTATATCAAGAAAGTAGGAAACCATCTCAAAATCGTTTCTCTTTATGTTGATGACCTTATCCTCACCGGTAGTGACCTAAAACTTTTAAAACATGAAAACCATCCTTAAGAATAAATTTGAAATGAGTGACTTAGGTTATTTGCACTATTTCCTTGGCCTCCAAGTTTCTCAAACCAATGAAGGAATTTTCAGCCTACATGTGCTTGTGACCTTGTTCACACTTTCATATTTTGAAGATCTAAAATCAACCCTTTTCCCTTCTAGTTTGGAGTCAAATTTGTTGCCACTTGTACTTCTCCTCCTGAGTTGATGCCACTTTGTACCGTAGGTTAGTTGGTAGCCCTTACACTTGACTCATACTTGTCTCGATATTTCCTTTGTTGTTGGTCTTGTTGTCAAGATATGAAAACACCTCGTGAAAGCCATTGAAAAGCAACAAAGAGGATACTTCTCGCATGTTGGGGTAGTTCAACATACACTACAATTCAATGGGGACTCCTTTATTGATTAGTTTCATTGATTCAGATTGCGTCGACGACCCTGATGATCAGAAAAGTCCGGGTCATGACTATGTTTTCAGCCTCAGATTCAGACCCGCCATTTGAATCCAGTAAGAAACAACATGTTATTTCTCTTTCTTTAGCATAAGCAGAGTACCAAGCAACAGTGAATGCAAGTTCAGAAGCCTTGTGGCTTCGACATATACTTTTGGAGTTTGGATTTCAACAACATTTGACCACCTCTCCAAAGGAGCATAATCAGCACAAGTTCGGTCAGCATCCAATTCAACATCAATGCAACAAACACATTGAGATACATATGCACTTCTTCAAAAAGCTCATTCATGATCGACGTTATTCAAGTGCTCTTCCTACAGAAGATCAAGTTTCATAAATTTTCACAAAGTCTCTACATAAGTGCGGAAGTTTTCCAAACTTGATCTATGTTAGGATTTCATAAAGTTGTCATGTATGGGGATAGGCTCTAATGCCTCCTTCCTTCTCCTATTTTGTCACTTTGTAAATCCTTCCAATACTATCCCAAGTTGTTCTTAGGGGGATGTGTGTTAGGATATTTAGACCCTTAAGAGTTAGTTAAGATCATCTTGGTATAAATGTGTTTTGGGGGTGTGTTACTTTATCATGAATTAATATGAATTTGTAGTTAGGAAATCCCATGCTGACGATATAAGTACATGTTATCGACGAGAGTGATCCGGGATACCATATTCTCTTGGATCTTAATGACTACATTGATCCTCAGAGATTAACACCCCATTGGTCCATGATCTCTATTTAAAGAGCATGGAGGATCATTAGTTGATGATCGATTATGAGAAACTCTTGTAAATCTCTCTCAGAATTTTTCTTTGCATTAATAAATAAGCTCCAGTACACGTTAGCTGTGGATGTTTCATAGGGTTTTACCACCGTTGATCGCGTTGTGTTGATATTTGATCAGTTGTGTGAGTGGTTACCTAAGATGTTCATCCCTCCTCATTAATAATTCGCGGTGGTTAGTTTTAACAAAGCAGGCCAGTTTTGGAGCGAATAAATTTTTATCAAATTTTCAACTTATCTCCTTATAAGTTTAATCAAATTTCAAGTGTGGGACACTTGTTGGATGCATACTCAAATTCCCTTTCATCCAAGGAGAGACCCACATCAATGTGCTTTACTAGACCACAATGGAATAAATAGAACCCATCAAGAAACATAATACTTTTTTCATGTATTTCCACTTACTCTACAACAAGCTCCTTTTAAAGCATGCAATGTACTCATTGGATGAAATTTAATCTCCACATTCAACGAAAATTTTACACTTCAAATTCCAGAAAACCTATAAGCATATATGTTGAAAATACGATTAAAAGAGTAGTTCTTTCTTTCCCTTTGAAAAATAATAACTCTTATTTTATTATTTTAACTCTAGTTTATTATTTTCTTTAGGAGGTCCATTTTTAACATCAAAATTTCTTTGATCGAAGGGACCATGGAAAAAATGGTCCAAGCCAATGAGACAAATTGGTGTCACACTACATGATTTGATCATAGCAAGGAGGCGTCAAATCATAATACAATGGGGGTATCAACAGTCCTATATACAAGAATGGAATCAAGAGGCCGAGAAAAACATGGAAGCATAGTGAAGACTACAACTAATATGAATACATAAGAAACAACCAGAGGAACCTTGTTGAATAGGAAGGGGCCCTAAGATCTGAAGTGTAGTATCAAAAGGGAAGATTAAGCTAATGGATATGTAGGTGATAAATAGAGCCTATCAAATCCAAGAAACCGCAACCGAGGTTGAATCATTGAACAAATTGTATGAATCTCAGCAATGTGTGAATGAGATAGAGTCAAGCATGTGAGATAACTCATCAATGAAAAAAATGGGACCAAGGTACACAATGTAGTAAGACTAAACCCTAGAATGAAACAAGTGCATATACTTTCAAATTAAAAAAGTATATATTTTAATGTTTTAGGGGAAAATGTGTTTGGATGAAGAATTAAAGAAAACGAAATTCAAAAATATCCTTTGAAGGCTTGGAATCACAACATGATGACGCGAGAAACATGTCAATCAGAGTGCATATGAGTCCGAACAAGGGGAAAGAAAAACTATGGTTTTTCTATATTGTAGGGGAAAATCTCCAAATTCAAAATAATTTGTGCATGTTAAATTTGGAGATTTGTAGAGTCTCAACATTTGTACATGCTTATTGTGGACAATTGACTAGAAATCCAATTCTATGAGTTCCCAAAGCTTGGTTTGGTCCTCTCACCCCAGTTTAGTTTTTTAGATTAGGTTCAGATTTGCTTGAGGGGAACATTGAAAAAACTATGGGGTGCCAGCACAAATCTTGTGGGGGTTCCAGCATTGAGAGTGTAGGATGCCCCCCCAAAAGTTGCACTAGCCCAACATAGAAAATTGGAGGGAAGCTATGCTATTAGTGTAGTTTTTTGGCCAAGGTTTTGCATCGAGATCATAACAAATTGGCCAATGTCTGCACTAGAGCTAGCCAAGAGGTAGAGATGTGAAAGATAACTGGAAATTTTTTGGTTTTGTGTAGGTATGGTAGAATTCAAAGTGCTCAAGGAGCCTAGAAGCTAACATATTCACATTGCAATTAGTGGAAACTAGGTGATATGAGGGGCATTGATATGCCATGGATTGCTCAAGTACATTGAGAAACCCTTGATGAGGGAAAGAGAAGGATTATTATCTCACATTCTTGGCTAGGATCTAGAGGTAGGGTTTTTTATGGTGCAAGGACAACCCATAGAGGTGACTTTCCAAGACATCTACTGACTAGATTATCATGATGGGGATAGCTGGGGTATGCATGTGATTCATCATGGGAGGAATATGGAGGAGTTTTTGGAAGCCTGTGGAAATCAAATGCTAGGGTGAAGGATGGTTCCATCCAGATGGAATATCTAGAATGGCTAGAGACACGAACCAGTGTGACGACAATGGTGCAGATTGTAGGAAATCATACCCCTCACATGATATTTGGAGGATTGATATGCTCTTAAATATGCTAGGCAAATGTGAATGTAAATGTTCTATGCTTGTTATGATTACAACGTACAATACTTGTTTTGATTACATATGATGTGCTTAGTAGATTAGATGTTAATGCAAGAAATTATCTTCTTACTGATGCATGTTTTAAATACCAATGTAGAATGTTATTTGTAATGATCTCTATAGAGTAATTCTAGCTTCTAGGGACATGGGTAAATGAATTGGGTAAAGTTGTTCCTTTCTCATTTGTTTTGCAGGTTTTTGTTTGCAAGTTTCAAAGACTTAGAATGTTGTGCCTCCTCCTTCTTTATTTCTAGATATTGATTCAAGATTCAAGCATACCTTCTAAATTTATCCATGTAAATTATTTGTTATGACCCAGCAAGTATATATAGGGTGAAATGTACATGATATGACCCTCACAAGCATATATGGGACTAAATGTACATGTAATGTGTAAATATATATGTAATAGGGTCACCCTATTAGCCCTATGTGTAGGTGTGAATAGGTATATGTAGACTATGTGTTAATTATGACACATGAATGGTGATATGAATGTATTGGATATTTGGAGGAGGTTCTCCTATTCATTAAGGAGTTATCATGTAACTTATCTCTCTTAGCTATATTGGAGTGTGCTCCACACTCACATTTCTATACATGGCACCCTCTGCATCATTATGTTGTTTTAAGGATTTGGTACATAAACATTTGGAATCATAACATCAATCCTAGGTTTTTCTTCTCCAAATAAGTCATCTTAGCATTTTCGCTATAATAAAATTTTTCTGGAATGATTCGCATTAATGAAACTTGAAGGTTATTTAGTAAACATATCAAGGTATTTGTATACAAATTTCATCCTTTGGATCATTATGCTTTCGGAGATATAGGTCGGAAGATAGAATTTTTTACAGTCCTATAACTAGTCTCGAAATGGTGTTTCTGTGTATAACAATCATATCTTCTTCAACGTGGATCCAAATTTAGTGACACCCGTTGCATTTGAAAGAGGAAATTCCATACTATTTATGGTACAAATTTTAGAATCGTGAGTTAAATAATATTGGACACGTAGTAATTCTATACAATTCTCTAAGAAAACAAAATCAACAAGGTTTGGGAAAAGTTACCATAACTTTGATTTGACACATCCAATTTTGTTGATTCCCAGGGAATTGTAGAGAATTAATGGTCGAGTACTAATGGAGATTTCAAACCATAGGGTTTGAAATTTTATAAATACATCAGAACGAAGGTCAACCAGAAGGACAGACTCCAAATAAGAGTTTCAAAGGTATGCTCACTTAAAACTATCAAAACTTTGATTGAATATTCGGGATTGAGATGATTCAAATCCATTGGAAATGAAACATAGAAGATTATATTGGAAACAAGTTGGATCATACCTATTTTAGATCATTATCCTTAATATAATGAAGTTGTAATTTGAATGTTTGAGTTAGACCTCAATTAAGCATCAATGGCAATGCCTAAGTTTAGTGGAAATGAAGATAAAGACGAAATCAATCCCGGGGAATGGTCGGGGGTGATAAAGAAATAATTTGAGACATTTTAAGGAAATATTTTACTTGATTGGTGAATATTTTAAGTGGTGGGATAGCCTTGATAAAGGTACTAAACTCTCCCCCCATCGGGAAAAATTTTGAAATTTTTTTCTCAAATAAATGGATCGAGATACAAAAATGCACGGGGTTTAATTTGTTGACCCATTATCTCATCATATTCATTCATAAAGGGTTTTAAATTGTGAAAATAAGGTCAATACATTGTAGGTATTGTGGGGGATGTAGGATACATAATTTTACATGTATTGGGGTGTATAAAAAGGGGTATCAGTTGTCAATGTTTTGTCCACCTCTCAAACCTTAGACATGCCTAGTAAGTAGGAGATCACCAAGGGGAGAATTTTTCTGTATATTATTACATAGGGGCCATTTTAGCACCATGATAGGTCTTGTTATACCACCATTAGGCAGCAAGTATCCATTGCACCTATATCAGCCTACCTTTCCAGGAAAAACAACATAAATAAGTTTTGAAACACTTTTCAATTGCTTCCATTTAACCATTTGTTTGGGGATGATATATCATGTTGATTTTCAATTGGGTACCTTGAAATTAAAACATTTATTGACAAAAATTACTTGTGATTGTAGGATCATGGTCAATCACAACAATTAGTCATGCCACAGAGTTTAAAAACATTGTCCATGAAGACTTGTGTTATTGTAGAGGCCTTGAAGGGGTGTTGTAAGGCACAAAATTGAGCATATTTAGGATGGTGATCAACAACAACCATGATGACTAATTTGTTACCGGATTTTGGGAACCTCACGGTGAAATCCATGGAAATGTCAATCCAAACTATGGCAAGAATCGATAAAGGTTGTAAGGCTCTAAGTGGCTTCATTGCCTCCCCTTTGTGTTGTTGGCATGTGTAATGTTTTGCCACAAAGGTGTAGGTTTCTTTGTTCATGCCTTCCCAAACCAAGGAATGGTGAATCCATTCATATGTTTTATGAAACCTCGAGTGACTAATACAACTAAAAATTAGGATTTAAATGTTGAATTCTAGACCAAAAAAAACTTGTATACCATAAGCCATTATTCTTCCAAGTGTATCCTGGATGTGCATGGGAGGCGACCTGTAGCTTTTTTGAAATTTGTGCCACCTTTGCATTTTCCAACCATTCTTGACATACTTCATGTATCTAATCTGGCATTGGTAAAGATAAATCAAATAAGGAGCCTTCATCTTGGTGTTTTTTAGATAGAACATCTGCTACCACATTCACCTTACCCTTTTTATAGAGGATCTCATAATCATAGCCTGACATTTTAGTAACCCACTTTTTCTACTATGAGGTGGACAACCTCTATTCCAAGAAATATTTTAAACTTTGATGGTATGTTTTAATTTGGAAATGATTCCCCATTAGATAAGGATGCCAAATAATAACTGCATGAATAATAACCATCATTTTCTTTTCATAGGTTAATTTCCCCAAGTGTTTATCACACAATTTATTATCGGTGAAGAACAAAGGGCGCCCCTCTTGCATTAACATTACCTTAATACCTTTACTAAAGGTGTCACATTACAATATGAAAGTTTCATTGAAGTCTGTCATGACGAGAATAAGGGTAGTACACATAGCTATTTTAAATCCAAAAAGGCATGTTTAGCGACATGATTATAGTTGAAAGCATTTTTCTTAAGCGAGATGGTGAGGATAATTGCAATTTTACCATAGTCATGAACAAATTTCTTTTAGTAACTAGTAAGGCCAAGGAATGCATGCAAACTTTTGAGAGTCTTCAGTTGAGGCCACTCTTTCATTGCTTGGATTTTCTTAGGATCAACATGTACTCCCCCCTCCCTGCTAACAATGTGCCCTAAATATTCCACTTTTGAGACACCAAAAACACATTTAGAGCATTTGAGGAATAATTGGTGATTACAAAGGAGTTCTAAGACTTGATTGACATATGCCACACTGGTCTCCCAAGTTTTGTTGTAGACCAATATATCGTCAATTAGAATACAACTTAGACAAAATGGCACAAAAGGGGCTAAAAGATATTGTTCATGAAGATCTGAAAAGTGGAAGGTTTATTGCAAAGACCAAATGCCATCAATAAGAACTCATAATGGCCTTCAAGTGTGCGGATTTTTTTTTTAGATATATCAACTTCATGCATTCTAATGTTGTGATAACCAAAATGAAGATCAATTTTAGTGAAGAAATAAGTGCCATGCAACTCATCCAAGAGGTTATCAATGACTGGAATGGGAAATTTATATTTGATTGCTAATTTGTTAAGAGCTCAAAAGTAGGGACACATGCACTAAACACCTTCTTTTTTAAGAACCATGATGATTGGAGAGAAATAGGGGTTGGTGCTAGGATGGATCACACATGTTGCCAATAACTCCTAGATGATATTTTTTATTTGATCTCACAAATTATAATGATTCAAAATATGAAAATTTTGTCACATGTAATTCTGTATGTATTCTCATGATTATGAAAATTTCAGAGTTGGAAACTTCACAGAAGACAAGTTACAACGAAAATGCCAAGCTAACTCTTTTAAAACTGATTTTAGGATTAGTCACAAGCCTTGTCTTCCATGGACTATATATCTGAAAGTATAGCAAACCATAATCTAAAATTTGGACCACATATACTAAGAGATGTATCTTCAGTCTTCACAAAATTTCACTATCTGAAACCTCTTAGAAAAAAAATTATAGCGAAAATCCCAATATGACTTGTTTAGAACTGAATTCTGGATGAGTAAAAAAACTTATCTTCCATAGGCTATATCTCAAAAATTATAACGACCCAGAACTTGAAATTTTTACCATAGGTACCTTTAGATGTCTTATAAGTAACCTACAAATCACACTATCTGAAATGGCCCCCCAAAAAATTTATAGCGAAAATTCCAAGATGACTCTCTTGAAGAAGCCAAAACCCTAGGATCGATGCTCTAATACCAAATGTTATGATCCAATGCCTTAAAAATTACAAAAATCAAATGAATACAGTCCACTTCGATGGGGAGACCTATTAAGGTTTAAGCTATTATTAGGTTTCTTTTAAATTCACTAGATAACCATAGCATAGATAAGATCACTGAGAAATACACAATCACAAGAGACACATCATTTATCCTGGGAAACCCTCATGGGGGAGAAAACCCAGCAAAAAATTCCTTAATATAGATATCCAAGAGAATGCCAAGAGAATAAACCAAACAATACATAAAGTATTCTCCCAAGTATGCGCCTCTCTCTCTCTTCCTTCTTCTCCAACTGCAGCTCCAAACTTGTGCTTTGATGAACAAGTGAGTGAGTGAACAAATGAGGCGTTGGCCTCTCTTATTTATATAATATGGAAAGTGATAAATTGAGGTGTCTTTTCACTGGCAGGGCCGACTTCTCATCCTGGGTGGTTAAAACCACCTTAATTTAATCTGGGGCCGACTTCTTATTTTGCATATTACAATTAGGGTTTGACCAATCCACAAAGGGGGATTTGGTCACTTACAATGCCCGACATGATCAATCCACAAGTGGATTGATCTAATGAATAATACATCAATAATAAATAGAATACTCTTTGCAGTTACAATATTTCAACACTCCCCCTTAACAAGAAGGGTATTCTACAATAGCATCAGGCGAGAGAGAGGGCAACATCATCAACAACATCTTGGAACACTAACTGGCATATCTATAAATCATTGAAATTTTTTCTCATCATCAATATCATCATTCACATTAGGGAGCTGGAATGGCATCATCATCCTCATCGACATGAGGCTAAGGTAACATCATCATCATCTTCAGCGTGAGGCTAAAGTAACATCATCATCTTCAGCATGAAAGATGAAATAACATCATCATCATCATAATCATCTTCAACAAGGAGTTGAAGTGGCATCACCATCATCATCTTCAGCAAGAAGTTGAAGTTGCATCATCATCATCATCTTCAACAAGAAGCTGAAGTGGCATCATCATCATCACCTTCAGCAAGAAGCTTAAGTGGCATCATCATCATCATCATCATCAACTTCAGCAAGAAGTTGAAGTGGCATCATCATCATCAACTGCATCAACATGGATTAGTATAAAACTAATACATTATCATCATCAATAACAACACAAGGCTGATACAACATAAAAAACATCAATATCATAGCAAAAAGGCTAGAGCATCATCAACAACAACAACATCACAGCACGAAGGTTGGAGCATCATCAACATCAGCACTAGGCTGAGAGTCTTCAGCACGAGGATAGCATCACAGCACAAAGATGAATACACAATATCAGCAGCGTGAAGCGACATCACAGCACGAGGCTAGCATCACAGCACGAAGATGGATACACAATATCAGCAGCGCGAAGCGGCATCACAGCACGAGGTTGACACATCATCACAGCACGAGGCTGGCATCACAATACTTAAGTTGGCACATCATCACAGCACGAGGCTGGCACATCATCACAACACAAGGCTGTCACATCATCGCAGCACAAGGTTGGCATATCATCACAGTACGAGGCTAGCACATCATCACAGCACAAGGCTGACACATCATCATAGCACAAGGCTGGCAATCATCAGCATGAAGCTGGCATCATAGCACTAGGTTGGCACATCATCACAACAATTAAGTTGGCATCACAACACTGGGCTGGCACATCATCACAACAATTAAGTTGGCACATCAACACAACAATTAAGCTGGCACATCAACACTACTCCCACTTTCAAGGGAGGTCCTTTCAGACTATGCCAAGCTTATCTCGAAAGTGCTCAAACTTTACACGAGACAGAGGATTGGTTAACACATCTGCAACCTGTTCATTTGTTTCAACATATTGGAGTTTTATAGCTCCTCTCTACATCATATCATGGGTGAAGTGATACCGGATCTCTATGTGCTTCGACTCATCATGGAACACATGGTTCTACATCATTTTTATACAACTTGGTTATCACATAGAATCACGGTGGCTTCCATCTCCAGATCAAATAGATCGATCAACAACATCTGAAGCCATATGGCTTCACAACTGGCGGAACAAGCAACAATGTATTCCGCTTTTGTCATGCTCAGAGAAATATTGAATTGCTTCCTACTCTACCATGAGATCATGGTTGACCTCAGACTGAAACAACATCCTGAAGTGATATTTCTATCATAAACACTTCCATCTCAATCGGAATCGGTGTAACCACTCAGTCTGAAGTCATGATCTCCATTATAATTGAGACCATAATGTAATGTACCTTTAAGGTACCTCATCACATGGTTTGCAACAACTAGATGAACACGTCTGGGCTCTACCAGAAACTGACTCAAGATGTTCTCAGCAAAACATACATCTGGCCTAGGGTTTGTCAGATACATCAACGATCCAATGATTTGTCTGTACAGAGTAGCATCAACCAATTCTGACGAGGTATTTACCAGGAGATTCAACTTCATTTCCATGGGTGTGTACATGGATTTGCATTTCAACATGTCAAACCTCTTCATTTTAACTGCATACTACCCTTGGTTAAGGAAGATCTTCTCTATGCTCTGCCAAACTTCAAGACCTAAGAGATAATGCATTTAGGTCTTCCATCAAACTTTGTGGCGATCTTCTTCTGCAATATGTGATGAGATTTTCTTCATCTTGTTAAGGATACATCATCTACATATAGTAATAACATCGTTGGCTCATCATTCATAACCTTGAGATAAAGGTTAGAATCAACTTTACTCTTGATAAATCCCAAGCTCTTCAGGAAACTGTAAATTCTGTTGTATCAAACTCTAGGAGCTTGCTTCAACATGTACAAAGCTTCCTTCAACTAGTAGACATGAGTCTTTCTATCTTCAATCCTCAAATCAATTTTTTCTCAATACATTGTACCAATCTGGTACGCTTTCTCAGTTGCAACTCAATCTGCACAAACATGTGCTAGCTCTATGTGCTTTCTGCAAGGCAATATCTGTCTCATTGTCTGGGAGTATGTCCTCCACTCTCTCTGCAACTATTCCTTCTGGAATCTGAGACTCTGCACCTGCAGCTGCTCTGAGGCTAAGAATGACTGCTTCATTCTCACCGTGGCTACTAAAATCTGAGAGTAACTCCTCTTATTCTATCACGGCAACAACTTCATCTGAAACTGAGAGTGGATCAATAACTGATACTGAAGCTAGCTCTTCTTCTTTCATGGAGGTAACTTTATCTTTCATTGTAG
>SNQJ01S0026261.1:71526-87154 GCA_010110895.2 Picea sitchensis | reverse complement strand
GAGATTATGATGAATCCACATGAAAAGAGGAAGAGGTTTGAATTTAGAAAGAGGATGATGATGAATCTGTATATGAAGAGGAAGATTACTATGCATAATAGTAGGTATTTGTTTGAACCATCCGACTTGGAGACTCCCAATAAATATGAATATTGAAGAGGGGGAGTCTAAGCATTAGATCTACATATCAAAGAATTATCTTTCAAGAAATCTGAAGTATCTGAAGTTTTTGTATATGCAGTTTCAGAGTGGCAGAGATTCATTGTATAGAGGATTCTAGGAATTTTTTTCAGATAGGGACATATTCGATACAGATTGTTGTGGACATCTACAGTCTGATTTGAAAATTTGAGAAGACAACTTGAGAAGGTGGAATATGTTGTAATCAATAGATGGGTTAAGTTGAGTAGCAGATTCATGGGAAGTTTGTGACATATGGAAATAGATGGATTAATGAGAGATTTGACATGTATAAATAGATACATGAAAGTGGATGAAATCATAGTAATGATTGGAATCAGTGGAATTAGTGGAATAAGTGGACAAGTGGAATCAGGAAGGTAAGTAGTAAAATGAACAACATAAACTATATCATTAAAAGAAGGTATAGTCATTGATGTGAACTTGACAAGCCATGAAGACTCGAAGTCAAGTAACTTTGAATTATTTTTATATATGTCAGTGAATTACAAGAGGAATCATTGATGGACAAAGAATACCAGAAGAGAGGAAACAAAACATATATAAGAAATCCCACGTTGATCTACACAACATCTTCAATAAAAATCAAGGAAGAGAAACCATTAAAGAAAGAGATCAGAAGCGTGAAGATAGGGGGAAATCATGAAGTCAGAGAGATATTGTTCAGAGAAGGTATACCAACAGAGTGAGTTACCCTTTTTCCCATGATGTCAAGGAGAGAGATAGATAAAGATCAGAAGAGAAATATTAGAAGCATGAAGATAGGGGGAGCAACCCCAATGGGATGTACCCTTTTTCATTGATGTCAAAGGGGGAGAGAAACATGAGGAGAGAAACATCAAAGGAGAATTGGTCACATGTGAATTTTGAGTGTTTCCATCAATGCCAAAGGGGGAGGTTGTTGGACAATTGGATTTTGTAACACCCTCGAACACCCAGGTCGGGCCATGATACTCCATAGAACCACTCATTCTAAGTTCTGATACTAATTTTGTAGCATACCCAAACATAGACCTGCCAAAATATGTGCCACAGAACTCTTGCAAAACATCATACATATAAAACTTAACAGACAAATACGTTATGCTAATACACAGATTAATGTGGAAATAACAATAAGCCTATACATACAACATATACAGGAAAAACTCATAAATATCAGACATGTACAAATATACAACATACAATGAACACATAATTGATACTTATATTTTTATATAAGACCACCAACTGCGTGTAGACCTTCCACAAACCTCCCATCCTTATACAACACTCCTCATCACTCTCAGTAGTGTTTTACCCCCGAGATGGGACTAAACTCCACCCAGGTAAAGGGATTCCTAGGCTAGGCTAAGACAACAGGAAGTTGCAAAGTTAGCATGAAGGATTTTCCTACAAGGAGAAAACCCACACTAACATCCTATAACCTCTCATTACCCGCATGATTGTCCCACCCTAGGAAGTGTGCCTCGTCTCTGCTGAACATTCCTTTGCCAGCCCCACTTCCCTTCTAGGTCTTCAACAACAAGTCGGATAGGAATTCTTAGAGCATTATAGGTGTAGTTGAGCTCCCTCTAGGAAAATCACTTCCCCATCAACCTCTCTCAACTAGAGAGACTTTATCACAGGTCTAACAAATTTATTTTCCTTTCCCAAAAAACTCTCTCACATGGAGATAGTTGCTCACAACCCTAACAACCTACTTATTCAATCCACGAGCCTAACAACCTGCCTCTTCACGTCCGCTCATATTCAACCAACAACATGCTTAGGTGAAGGTAGCAACCGAAAACATGTAAGGACACAGAATATGGCAGCAATCCATGCTCATCCAAGGAATTTTGTTGGAAGCAACAACCAACCGTTAAGGCATAATACAGGTTCAGGAAAAGTACAGTGCATTGTTCTTCATAGGAAAAGTATGAGATATCTCAAAATGTCTGCAGGTTTCAGAGGTGTGTCCATGATCAAAGGTCACCAATGGAGGTAATTACTCTTTGTGTGCATGCGTGTGTGCATGGGAAGCATGGATAGAAGAGAAGAGAACCCCCACCAAAACGAACCAATTTCCCCATGTATGCACCAATATTGACACATGGATTTCTTGGAGCTCATTCCTCTCCACTTGGAGTTCGTTCCTTTTCCCAAAGGAACTTAGGATAACACAATTTATTTCAAAAATCTTAGTCTTTTAGGAAATACATTATAATATTCCCTTAAAGATAAGCCCTCAAGCTTATCCCTTTTTCCTTTCCTCTTAGCCCCTTCCCTTTCCCTACCTAGTGGAGCTTGGTCCCCCATTCTCTTTTATCATGGTCAGTCTACACGAAGCGATGTATTTATATTAATGATATGAGTATTTACATATACAAAAATAGGCTCATTGGCCTTTAGCATCTAGGCTCTCCGACCTAATCATCACATAAGTCTCCTAGCTTATAATCACTTGGCTCACCAGCCTACAAAACATATATAAATTCCCAATTACAATTGGGGCTCGGTCTTGGGATATTACAATCCCCTTCCCTTATTTTTTCACTATCCTCAATGCAACTTGTTTATACATGTACAATTCAAATTCTTCAAAATGTTCCAAGCTTTAGCTATTGGAAGCTTGTTATCCATCTGGTGCTCTACTTTCCAACACCAATTTTGGTATCCATATTGCAGTTGGAAGTCCATTGCTCTATTCCATAGTGTTTCTTCTGGAAATAATTCATCTCATTATTCCAATTGACACACCCTCCTTGTGGCAGCTACCATGCCATAAGCATCCTTGATTTGCCTCTTCCTTTTTTCACTCACCCTTATAGTCTCAAGCATCCCTTCACTGCTACATAATCCTTAAATGATCCATCTTGCCAAGGTTTTCACACACAAGGATACCACTAACCCACTACCAGAAACCCACCAAGGTTCTACAATTATAGGGTTTTAGTGTCCTCAACAATAGTTGTTATTTCCCAGCATTCCAACTTTAATCAATATTATCTCATTTGCATCACACACATGCAGTTATCATGAGACAACATAAACAAATTCATTTAGAACTCAAACTTATTTCATAAGTAATTCAAATTTTCTCCAAAATATGAAATTCTATTTCATAATTTTTCATTGTTGTTGCAATAATACGATGTCATCTTCCTTCTGGTTTTTAGCAAGCACCATGTTGAATACCATTTTTCCTGCAATGCGCCTATCGTGAATTCATCCAACAAATTGTCAGTATTTCCTGTACATCATACTCTCCTTGAAATATGTACAAAAACCTTATGAAATGTTCTTAGAATTTTCTATAACTAACAATTCAATCACAACTACAAAAAAATTTATTAGATAGAATGAATTATCATTTTATGCATACGCCTATTCATAATTAATATCAGTAAGTTCATTACTTATTTTTCTGACCATAAAAATTCCTGTAGTCAATGCTCATGTGACTACTTGACTTGCAACTTTCCTATTGCAATGTCTAATAGCTCCTGAAATGTTCTCATCTCTATGAGTTAGGAACATTTCATCCATTAGTATAATTATTTCCATGCAATAATATATATGCATGCACTCACAAAATTCATTCAACAAATGCATTTAAGTATACAATTCTATCATGTATGAGTGCAACTCTACCACTTACTAGGCATGAGTGCAATTCTCAATGCATATCTATTTGAAGCACCTTTGCATTGATTTTCAGAATGAACTTTATCTAAGTCGTGTATCTCACCATCCATAAATTGGAAATATGGACAATGTATTGACATATTCTCCACACACTTCCCATTGTCTTCTCGAATATTTGCATTCCTTCCTTTTCAACCCAAACACTACACCAATAATATAATTTTGTGGTGGGTATTAGTGTTATAAAAAAGGTTGTAGTCCAAGTTTTATTTAAATTTAGGAATCTCATGGGGTATTTGTGTGGTACATGACCTTTATATATCCATACTTTTCCATATCCAACCATGTCTTGGTCTCATACATGACTACCTTTCCTAGCATCCATTCCTATAACAAGTTATTATCTTTTATTTCTTTGGTTATTACCCCAAAACCAAATTAACAGGACATGCTACTATGTCAGTGTGTACATTCAAAAGATAAGAACCTTTGATAACTATAACATGCCTCTATCGTTTACCACACCTACTGGTATCTTATTCATGTTAATTCATTTAAATAATATCATATTATGTATTATAAAATTCTATTTCATGAAATTCTCACATAAATTCCCCTTTGACAATTATGCAACATAATTTCCAAAGAATTATTTACCTGCATAGTTTCCATTCAATAAATTTGATGTTACCTGATTAGTTGATGACAGTATAAGCTCTCATGCCTCCTTATCAGTCTTATAATCAACATTCCATTTTTCTATTGCTTCCTTCCATATGCAGCAACATCATCAACAACACTTGCAAACATGCAAGAATTATCCCTTTCTGTTTATGGTTTTCCAACAAGCCATAACATAATTGTTGCTACAATAATTGCATCAACCTCTTTCTTCCTGTATAAATTTTCTTTTTTGATCCCAGAAGTCTTCAATTCTTCATGAATTCTTGAATCTTCTTATGCTCTAACTGTAATCACTTTACATACTTATTTATTCCCTAAGTACTTTCTAGCCTAATCACTCTTGGATACCTTTTCATTTTGAGCCAAATACTAATGCTGATATTAACCTTCATCATTCATTTATTTCTCGGGTCCAACTAATCTAACTCATACTTGGACAAATTACAATATGAAACAAGTTGTCTTATAGACTTTGGGTCTTCAACATCGAGTTACCTTTTGGAAGGAACTACTCCATCCCCTTCCTAACTGAATACTTTAGTATTTGAGTTTTTTTCTACCCTTCTCTTCTCTTTTCCAACTAGCGTCAAACTTGACTTGCATAGCCACTCTCTAGAATACTGTAAGGATGCACATATGCGTCCTTCACTAGTTGCATAGAATTAATTAAAAGTACTAAATATTTCTTTTAATTTACCATTGTAATTTCAAGTGATACTTCCACCCCCTCTAAATTTCACTCATGGATCTATGCCACTTCAGATGGATTCTTGTCAGGCACCATCTCTTTTTTCATTCAAAACCATGCGTAGAACCATTTTCTTCTTCATTGTTCCTAATTGATTTCTCTTGAGAAATTCATTTCACTTTTAAGTGATTCATGACTTGATATGTCCATGCTAGTGTGGAAATAATTTCAACACCTTTGGAATGCATCATCAATCCTGTTATATTATTTTTGTCCCTCCTGGAGTGCTTTCATGTATTCCTATTAGCTTGATATCTACCTCATGATATCTTCTTCCATTATCTTAGGATGTTCAAGGACTTGACTCCATCCATGAATCTTTCATTTTCTACTTTGCATACTTGCAACCACATGTTATGTTGATATTAATTTCCAGCATTCCCCTATTACTTGTATCCATCTGATCCAACTCCTACATGACCCAATTATATTTCCAATTATGTTCTCTGAGTAACCTTGGATATTTAACACCAAATTCTTTCTTGAAGCAATTGATTTAGCCTTTTCTTGATTGATTATATCAACACTTGGATTTTCTTGAAGAATTATTACTTTCTTCTGTATTGACCCATCTGGTTTCAATAGGACATGCATAATCAAATTTTATCATGTCATAATGATGCCATTCATATCATTCTTTCCACTATGCACTCTGATAGAAATAATGGGGTTGTTATCTCCAAACTATAGGATTGATATTTGGAGATGTTGTCACTCACTCCATGTATACACTATGTATTTATTTATTAGAAAAATAACATCCTGATATATCGATCTATACATATTAGGTCTTCCCAGTATGTACTTATTTATCTTAACATTATTCAGTCCTGACCTTCCATCCTCTTGTGTAATATTCTTGATGTAACATTATGTCCTCAAGTTCCTATGTTCCTTCTTGATATCACGTCCAAACTCTTTCATATTCCATAAAACCTTCCTTATTCCCATGATTTGCACCTCCATATGAACCTATGGTTCATGCATTATCATGTATTCCAAATGGCTTTCCCCATCTATCATTCACATTTGATGAGCAAGAATTGTCACCTAGAATGTCTTCCCCAAACAAGAATTCCATTAGGGTTTTCCAAGGTGCTTATTGAACCCAACATATGATATAATAACTTATTAAAAATCTCAAATGTAACATGAAGAAATTTCTGTGTCCTTCTTTCTTCTATCTATAGACATCTCTAGCATGTTTTTTTTAAATGTAATCACTACATCCGAAAATAGGCATACAACAAATTATGTTAGCTAGAACCATAATATACCATTTTGGTAATAAAGCACAATTTTCCTTTTATGGTCATCAACAATATTATTTCTGAATTCCTATGATATGATATGCTCAATCCTTAATTATGGTTGAATACTTGGAATCCTCTTTCCAAGACCTTTCCATTGACTGCGTCCTTGCTCAACTATGAGTCTTGAATAGAAAGTTATGGACAATTGAATTTTTTTTTTCTGTGATGTAATTTTTATACAGTTGTTCTCCTTTTTCAGAGCCAAATTGGATCTTGGACCCTCAATGGACACTATCACAAGTTTCACTAGACTTATTAATTCTTTAGGTGCAGGTTCGAACAAATCAAAACCCCACGGGCTCCATTTCTAAGACCCTTTTCTTCCTTAAAAAAATTTCGGGCACTGGACCTTTTTCTTTCACCCCCAATAACATGTGACCATGGGATATGACCAAGCGCTCGCTGATAGGTACTTATCCGTAGCTTCAGGAATTCAAAGCTCTAGAACTTCGGGTATCATAGGATTCTCCTTCACCATCCAGTATTTCCTCCAAGTGACGAAGTGGCGAATTCCTAGAGGGTACTTCTTCGGAGCTTCAGGATCCAAAGCTTCGGGCTTTGGAGGTTCGGGGCTTCTGACTATAGAATCCATTATTTTCTCCAAATGTCAAATTGAAAAATTTCTCCGGAGCTTCACACTTCAGAGGTTTTACCTTCATCTTATCGTGTTTTCCTTGAATTGATGAACTCTTGAAGTCTCCTCAGTATCCACGCACCAAAGGGGTGCTACGTGGAAGAATTAAGGAGATGACACGTATCTCAATTCGATGTATGACACATTTCATGTTCTAACCGATACAAATGGCATGTGAAAAACATGAATCAAGTTGACATGTGGTCTGTGAAAAGTGATTCCACGTCAACCTAGGTGACGCCATCATGCCGCGTCACATCTAATGCTTCGGGACTTCGTAACTCTGGTATTCAAAGGATTTCAAACCATATAAATTTATAACACCTGAACGTTGAACTGGTGAACTTCTAAAATGTTGATTTCTGGAGGTTTATTACTTAGGCGATCTGGAGATTTGTGCTTCAGATAACTTCACAACAAAACACAATAACTCTCCCGAATGTCGAATTACCGATACGGTCCACGTCACTCTAGGTGACGTCATCTTGCTGTGTCACTCTAATGCTCTAGGACTTTGGAGAATCACATACTGAAGCACATCAAAACAGACGAAATCTGAAATTTCCAAGTTCACTTAGTTATGATGACAATCAACTAGGTGGTGACAGGTGGCCCCACTGACGAGCGACACCTGTTAGGCCACAATTGGTACAAAATATCTTTCAAAGGATTGAGAAAGGATGATACGTGACAGGCTTAGGGTAGTTCCATGCCACCTTAGGGGACATCATCTTGCCACATCACATTGGCACTATGGAACTTTGGCACTATAGCCTTCGGGAGATCCCACTCCAACACACACTATAACTCTAGAAAGTCGAATTTTTGAACAATTGTTTCCCAAAGGTTAGGGACTTCAGGCTCTAGGACTTCAAGGAACTCCTCTCTAGATCATATCAAAACATTCGAAGGACAAATTTCTGAACTCCTATTTCCCAGGCTTCGGGACTTTGGGAGTTCGAGGCTCCAGGACTTCAGAGCTCCAGGATTCATAGGTTTTCATTGTTGAACTGCACCCAACCCCCAAACTTCCAAACGCCAAAATTTCAAACAAGATGATTTGCAAACACGTTTCTCCGATAATGGATGATATTTATTGGTTCTAGATGTTAGGATTTTGAAGAAAAATCAACTCCGCGCAATCTCAAACGGATTTCCCCAAATCGTCGAACTATCGAACCACTTGGGAAATCCAACAGTCTTCCTTCTTCCAAATGATCTACGACATAGATTCACTCCAGGATTTCAGAGCTTTGGGGATTTTTCCTCTTTTAAAACAAAGAACTTAAAACAACCAAAGTGGAGAAGTCACAAAGGACTTATGTTCTTAACCACCATGCTCCTTTTTACATATCTGATGGTTGTGAAGAGTCTTCCTTCTCCTGAACAGATTCAATGGCTCAAATTTAGTTATGTGGCCCATAACCACAGTTATAGTGGTTTCCTTCCTATGTTGGATTTATTGAATAACTAAAATTTCATATCTTCTAAACATAGTCAAGGTGTTCCCTCGTCGCCCTCCTGGCACTCATGAATGCTACGAAATTCAAATTTTGTCCATTTCGACAACAATTCGTTATGAAATTTTTCTTCGATTTCCACTTATACATCCCATCTACGCTCAGTGTTTTAATATGGAGCTCGGATACCATATTGTAAAACCCTTGAAAACCCAGGCTAATCCATGATACACCATAGAACCACTCATTCTAGGTTTTGATACTAATTTTGTAGCATACCTAGCCATAGACCTACAGGGATATGCCCCACATAACTCTTAGGGAACATCATACATATAAAAATTAACACATAATTACATTTTTATAATAGATAGATTAATGCAGAAATAACAGTAAGCCTATAAATATAGCATATACAGGAAAAACTCATAAATATTAGACATGTACAAATATACAACATGAAATGAAGATAATTATATTTTTATTGAAGACCACCAATTGCGTGCAGAACTTCCACGAACCTTCCAGTCTTAGACCATGCTTCTCATCACTCTCAGCAGTGGGTCACCCCCAGGCTGGGACTAAATTCCACCCGGGTAGAGGGATTCCTAGGCTAAGCTGAGACAACAGGAAGTTGCACAGTCAATAGGAAGGATTTCATCCCAGGAGCCAACCCACACTAACGACCTACAATCTATCATTCCCCACATGCCTTCCCCACCCTTAGAAGTGTGGCCCTTCTCTTCTCAACAGTCCTTCAGCTACTCCACTTCCCTTCCAGGGCTTCAGCAACAGGACGGATAGGAATTCTCAAGGAACTATAGTTGAAGTTGAGATCCCTCAAGGAAAATCACTTACCCAACAACCTCTCTCACATGGAGAGATTTTCTCACAGGCATGAAAGCCTTCTTCTTCTTTCCCAACAAACTCTCTCACTTGGAGAGAGTTTCTCACAGGCCTGACAACCTACTTCTTCAATCCAGGGGCCTAAGAACCCACCTCTTCACTCCCGCTCCTAGTTAATGAACAACAGGATTAGGTGAAGGAAGCAACCGAAAATGGGTAAGGATACAGAAGATGGTAGGAAGCCATGCTCATTTAACAAACTATGTTGGAAGAAAAAACCAACTATTAAGGCATGGTACAGGTTCAGGAAAAGTATAGTGCATTTTGATTCACAGGAAAAGTATGAGATATCTCAAAATGTATACAATTTTCATAGGTATGTCCATGATAATAGATCAACAATGGAGGTAATGGATCCCTCTATTCATGCATGAGTGCATGGGAAGCCTAGAAATAATGCAAGAGAATCCCCCCAAAATGAACTGATTTTCCCACATATAACTGCATGTGTCAATATTGACACATGGCTCTCTTGGAGGTTGTTCCTCTCCACATGGAGCGCGTTCCTCTCCACTTGGAGTTCGTTCCTTTTCCCAAAGGAACTTAGGGTAACATGAGTTATTTCCCAAAACCTTAGTATTTTAGGAAATATATTATAATATTCCCTTAGAGATAAGCCCTCAATCTTAGCTCTTTTTCCTAGCTTCTTAGCCCCTTCCCTTTCCCTACCTAGTGGAGCTTAGTCCCCCATTCTCTTTTATCATGGTCGGTCTACACGCAACGATGTATTTATATTAATTATATGAGTATTTGCATATACAAAAATAGGCTCATCAGCCTTTATCATCTAGACTCTTTGGCCTAATCATCACATAAGCCTCCTAGCTTATAATCACTTGGCTCCCCAGCCTACAAAAAAATTTCTATTCCTAATTACAACTAGGGCTCGGTCTTGGGATATTACAGTTGTCATTGATTTCAACAAGCAGTGGTTTTCATTGATGTCAACAAGCAGTGGTTTTCATTGATGTCAACAGATGTGATGGGTGTATTTGGAGAAGTCTCCAAAGTTATCCCCTTATGGAATAGCTCTAAGCATGGCCCTCACAGGAATATGCTTTGAATATGTCTACAATAAACTTATAGATGTGTTTATGAATCCCAAATTTTTTTGAGGAATAAGAACATGAAGGACAATGTAAATGAATGTACAACACTCATATATGGATAGTCCTCTTCATGTCATTTCCAATGATAGGTGGAAAATCATGTAGGTCCTCTCAGTTGAGGATTTATGAGGTCGTGAATTTGGAATCCCCAAAGATCGGTTAAGAAGTCGTTAATTGGTTGCAAGTCATTAATGAAAGACTAAATTGGTTGTAACAAGAAAGTTCAAGAATCCATAAATTTAAAGAGATAGGTTACTTGGGAAATATATATATACACCTCAAGAAGTCACCCATAATAACATTCACACACACATTCTATTGAATATATTCTGTGTGAGTAAGTGATTTATTAGCGACTTTGTGATTGATAAATCTGAAGTACCGAAGGAGAGAGAAGGAGAGAGTTTCAAGATTGCAGGTGTGCAAAGGTTTCTCTGAAGAAATCATAGTTTGGATGACCCCCATGGGTTAGACTACAAGTGTCCTATGAAGAACCCCCGCGGGTTGTCTTAGTCCCACGAGGCCAAGATAAAAATTGGGAAAATTATAGTACCAAGTTTCTGAGGACTGAGGAAAGGCTACAGGTCAGTATTACTCTACATTTAGTTAACTACAGGATCAAAGGTATACTTTTGTGTTAGTTTTGAGGCTTATGCTTATGTTTTTATGATACATGCTTGAGGCATGTCATGGTAGTGATTGTGTCTAATACATGTCTGTGATGATATGATACACTACTAGAGGCACATATTGGATACTTGGCAGATGGTTTGGTGTATGGTATATTCTTGAGCAATATCATGAGTGATATGGCACATATTTGATGATATATCTTGGTACATGGTTTACGGATGTTGGCACATGCTTGAGGCACATAGTTTGAGGTACATGTGAGTTACATGTTTATGATGTGATGGTCATGCCTCTGGTATCTTGTTGAGACATTGGTATATGCTTGAGGCACATCTTATGTGCATGGTGGTACACGTGAGGTACACCTTGGTGATGTTATGGTACATTGATGAGAAGCACACATTGGTATCTTCGTATTGTGGCTATGTTGGTTATGCTTGAGCCACTTGATTGATGATATATTATGGTGTATGACATGATTGATACATATCATGAGTGATATGGTATATTGTTCATGCATGAGATGGTATATATTTGATACATGGTCGATGTACATGATATGGTATATGGTTTATGTACGTGATATTGTATATGGTTGATGCATGGTATGGTATAGGTTAATGTGCATGGTATGGTACAAGTTGAGGTGCATGGTCGATGTACATGGTATGGTACATGGGTGATGTACATGGTATGGTGATGGTTTTGGTATCCATATGAGCATATCTTCTTACAATTGGTTGATGATGTTATTTCGGTGACAGAGAAAGTGACGAGGACAGTGACATGTTGGATGATTGGTTGATCATCAGTGAAAGGTTGGTTGATGTGACAACGGTAGTCATTGGCTGATGTGATAGTGATAATGACAAGTAAGTTGATGTATCAGAGACAGTGGCAGTTATAGGTTAATCAGTGGTAGTGATAGTGACTCTACACTTATATTTCAAGGTGACAGGATGGGGAAAGGAAAAGCGGTGTAGCCTCCTTCCTATTGGTGTCATAGAATTCAGGGATTTGGTGCTTCCTTCAGGTTGGTGCCTGTAAGTCATGGGTTCGTAGCCTCCTTCTGGTTGATGCTAGAGAGGTCATGGATTTTTTGCTCCGTTCAGGTTGGTGCCTATAAATCAGGGAATTGATGCCTCCTTCCAGTTGGTGCTGGAGAAATTGGAAGTTGGTGCTTCCTATGAATGTATTCTTGATATAAATAAGAAAGCACTCTGCGATTTTCTCCAATTTTGGTTTCCACATAAATTATGGTGTATTGTGTATCTGATGTGATATTATTGAATGATACTACTTTTGGTTATATGTTCATGAGATATTGAATGCAGTCATAAGTGATATATTGTTGATAAAATTGAATATTATATATTGTGATTGAAACTGGTCAAATGTGTTAATACTGATTCACCTCCTCCCTCCTCCTCTCAGTACTCCAACATGTAAGATATTTAAATTATTTATTTTACATGTCATGTTTATAATTAATATTTATTTTTGAAGCATAGATTTGGAAAATAGCTTAGAATTTTTCCTCTTAATGTGATTTAATGAAATTTCGTTTCACTATGTGATAATTAGCACCAAGAATAACATATGCCCCTTGATTAATGAGTATAGAAATCCAATTTATTGAAATTTTTAAGATATTATCATTGGATGTTTTGTTGAGAGAGGTATCTCTCAAGAAAGTCATTAGATCAAGGGAGAAAAAAAACCCACAAACATAGACAAGGATTGCACATTGTGATATACGGAGTTTATCCTTCATGATGTTCAAGTAGTCCCATGTTTATGAGCGATGCCAAAAATTGCTTACAATCCTGAGCTCAAAAAAGAAATATATGATTCAATCATAACATTTTTTATAGGACACTATGACTATGTACTTTGGGGTAAATTTTATCCATCTCTTTGATATCAAAATCTTCAATACTGTTGATTGTATTGGTCCAAATAACTATAACACTAAATGTTGTTGTTTATAAAAAGTCTTTTTTTATTGAGTCAACAAAAAGTGTTTTGAAACCAACACTAACTTAGCCTTGTTTTTTTATATGTCAAGGGGATCTTCTATTGGTTGGTCTGTTGTTTTTGAAGAATGTCTAAAATTGAACGGGAACATTCAATTTATTAGTTAAGTAAAATCCTTTCCAAACCAAAATGGATATACAATGACAAAGAAAAAGTTTCCCTCAAAATAGTTTATGCCATCCCGAGACTTCACCATTAGATCCTCCTTCAACAATGCCTTGCAAAATCTGACCCCTTGCTCTACATGCTTAGCGAACATGTCATCAATGTAACATTTGAAAAATGGATCATCCTTTTTACATAATTTAATTTGGAATTCCCTTGAATCCTTAAGGGAAACCCTCAAAATAGTTTATGCCATCCCGAGACTTCACCATTATATCCTCCTTCAACCATGCCTTGCAAAATCTGACCCCTTGCTCTACATGCTTAGTGAACATGTCATCAATGTAACATTTGAAAAATGGATCATCCTTTTTACGTAATTTAATTTGGAATTCCCTTGAATCCTTAAGGGAAAAATATTGTGTAGAGATAATAGTAGAATTTTAATAGGGTTCCATGAATATTTTTTATTTACTTAAATGATATATGGTTTGGATACATCATTGCATATTTCATATATAGTTTGAGTGGATTTAATAGTTAAGAGTTGTTTCTTTTTAAAATGTTACAAGTTCAAATCCAAAGAGAGGTAAAGTATGTATATCTTTATAAAATTTTAAACAAAATATATCAATATTATATGAATAAAATAAAGTTATAGAAAATGTAAACATTGTCAAATTTTCACTTAAGAATTTAGCACCTATAACATCCTACTTCATTCACTTATGTTGGATCTACTCTTCATGGAATGTGATATTGATTTTATGGAATTTCATCCACACTTCATGCATGCACATAAATAAATTCCATCCACACTTCATGGATTCACATAAATAAATATTGGTGGTTGTGATAGATAACTTAAACAAGGGTTGCATGGCAACTTAGTCCCTTCCAAGTAGATCTGGAAATGGAGATGATAGTTGACATCCTATAATTATTGATTATGATGATGTTAACAAATGAACTAGGTTTATAATCTTAAAAGAAATCCACTTTTTTTGAAGTTTTTGTTACTTTAAATGAGATAAACTAACACAAATAACTACACCATCAAAAAAAAATTAAATTAAAAAAATTTAACATAAACTCACAAGTCATTAACCTAAATTTTCTTTTAATTAAATTAAGTGAACTAAATATAAATCACATTTAAAAAGAATTAAAAAAAAAATTAAACATTTCACATTTTATAATATATATTATAATTTATATAATACTTATTATAATACATAATATCATCTTATGCAAAATTAATGTGTTATGACATGACTTAAAACTGCAACACAAAACATCACCTTCCTTTCCCACTTTTTACACAGCTCTAGGTGGGAATTATTATTTTCTCAAAATTCAACCATATTTTACTATTACAGTGAGGGCTCTACATTGGTATTCACATTGGCATTGGTATTGATTATTAATTATGTAATGGATAAAATTAGAATTGGAAAAAGATACAAATCACTTTTGGATACAAAGATCTATATTGGGAAAACATATTTTATTGTGGTGGTGTGATAAGTTTGTTATATATATATTAGATTTGACTTTTAATAATTATCATGTTGATAAAGAATAATTATATAGTCAATTAAAACTATATCTATTTACATATAATAGTATTTATTTAATTTTAGATAAAAGAATAATTTTTATGTAATTAATTTTAGATATTGAAATAAGGGAAAGTAGCAATAAGACTTGAAATATATTAATCAATTAAAATTAGAAGAGAAAAACACATATTTTTATTATATAAAAAAATATATATTTATTTTATTAAGTTAAACATTATATTTCACACACAAATTTAAAATAAAAGACAATTTAATGTCAAATTAATAACAAACTCATTGCTATAATTCCTCAACTTAACCTAAACTAATAAGTAAGAAAAATATCTATTTCATTAAATTTAGATTAATTACTTAAACTTAAATAATCATTAATTTTGATTTTAAATTAAATCATAAAAAGTCATTTTGAAAATGTCAATATAAACCTATAAACCTTTATAAGGTGCCACAAGATGCTGAAACAAGTTCCCATATTTAATCTTCTAATCAATATAATCCAGTTCAATCAAATAGCTGGGTGAAAATCACCAACACATGCTGCCGAAACAGTCATTAATCGAGATGCCTGCTTGCGGAGGTAGCCAG
>SNQJ01S0026261.1:52195-71516 GCA_010110895.2 Picea sitchensis | reverse complement strand
GTTTGCAGTGTTACTTCCTCTATTAACCTTTTTGTTTAAATCTCTGCGTCAAAGGGGTATCGTTGTATTAATGGTGGGACTTTGTTTTGTTACGAGGTACCCACCAGAAGTTCCAGGCATCACTTTCCCTGGCCAGGGTCATGATTACAAACTAGGCACGGCCATTGGAGGTCGTGGCATTTTAAAGTTAAGCAGTCTGACATCCCTGTGGACCTCAACTATTCGATTTTATAAATTGAAGTTTAATATTTTTCTAACACTTTCCTGTGATGGCCGAGTGCAGGGTTGTTCGCTCCTCGACGCAGGTACCGACTTTTGTTCAACATGACAAAGGTACTCGGGTTCCATAAAAATGGCTCTCAAATCGTTCCTTAAAATAATAAGCATGGAAGGCCCGATTATGTTCGTAGTGTTTCTGCTATGATGATTATTTTGAGAAAAGGCTTATCTTTGGCGCTCCGTACATTACCCTTGTGATTCAATGTATTCAGAACAATTTACTGGTCATATTGGCCATTATTGTTGGATCTTGTTTATGACAGCCTGTGTAGTCTTCTGTTATCGAAACTGTCTAATTGGACTTTTCTTGGAAACTTTCTGACAAAATATGAAGCAATTGTTTGCTAGTTATTCTATAATGGAAAATGCCACAGTCCTAAATTTCTTGTATTCTTTCTACGCATAAGATAAGTAGGAAGTGTCTATGTTAATGATGTATTGGCGAAGTCATTGATCTGCTTCCCTGTAGTAGCTAGCATGATTAAATTTTCCCGTTTAGGATAGTCCTACTCCCTGGATTCTATTTCACTCCCCTATGTTTCAATCCCTTGATTGAAATTTACAGAATGGAATAAAAGCATATTTTAGTGTTGTTCGCTCATTGTTAAATATTCGATTCTTTTTAAAGTTTGAACTTATATGAGCATGTAATAGTTATGTTCGTGCACTGACACATGTTTGACTCTTTACTAAGTTGAAACATAGAAATATGCGTATATAACTCTATTCGTGCATTGTTACCTAATCAACTCTGTGTTTCTTTTCTAAAAGTTGGAATACACTTACACATATATATATTTTCTCTGTTCATTCATTGATGTGTATATTCGACTATGTTTAAGGTTTTGAAAACCTATATTAAGTAGGAAGTGTCTATGTTAATGATGTATCGACGAATTTATTGATTCGCTTCCCTGTAGTAGCTAGTATGATTAAATTTTCCCTGCTTAGGATGGGGTCCCACTCGGATTCTATTTCCCTCCCCTATGTTTCAACCCCTTGATTGAAATTTACATAATGGAATAAAAGCATATTTTAGTGTTGTTCGCTCATTGTTAAATATTCGATTCTTTTTAAAGTTTGAACTTATATGAGAATGTAATAGTTATGTTCGTGCACTAAAACATGTTTGACTCTTTTACTGTTGAAACATAGAAATATGCGTGTATAGCTCTATTCGTGCATTGTTACCTAATCAACTCTGTGTTTCTTTTCTAAAAGTTGGAATACACTTACACATATATATTTCTCTGCTCATTCATTGATGTAAGATTCAATTGTTGCTTTAAGGCCTTTGAAAATTATATATATGTATTCAATTGCCTCTCTGTTTATTCGACTCTATTTGTTGTTTGAAACCTTATATATAAATATATATATATATATATATATATATATAGATATATATATATATATATATATATATATATATATATATATGTATGTATGTATGTATGTATGTATGTATGTATGTATGTATGTATGTATGTATGTATGTATGTATGTATGTATGTATGTATGTATGTATGTATGTATATGTAATTGCTCTGTTCGTTCATTGATATTCATACCCGGTTCTGTTTAAAATTTGGGAATCGTATGTATGCATATATTACTTCTATTCGTTCACTGTTAGGTATTTGATTCTATATATTTTTTTTTGAAATAAAAATGACTTCTAGAAAATAAATCTACAATTAGATCCTACAGTCTATTTATTGAATTCTCGAATAGCCATTGTTTAGGTTATTGCATGAATATCATCGTTAAGGATCCCATTAAAACAACAACCAATTCATCCAACAAAGGTAGAATACTGAATTATTTAGGTACAGGAAAGCACTTACAACAGTTATACGATCATTAAAACAAAAACCAAAACTCTTTTTTGTATAATTATAACAGGAACAATATATCTAACAAACAACAATTCATTCAGACAGATGGAGTTTAGAGTAACATATCTGAAATATCTTCCAGAGAAAACAAAGGGAATAACCACATTCCTCCCAACCATAGAACCGAGCAACCACAATTTCTTGCTCGATTCACCCCCTAGCCTGACCATGAGTCCATAAGGGAGAACTTGGAAATCCCTCTACAACACAGTCCTTCAATTCAGTCCCTTTTCTCCTTGCCTCACACCCTTCCAGTGTTCATAACAACAAGTGGAAAAGGGAAAAATAACTAAACTCTTTCCCCAACATCCTTAGCAGCGTCCTGCCTCCTCACATATGCTTATTTGTGACTTGCCTAGGTCTTTTCCCTTCCTTGTGATTTTCGCAGCTTCCTAAATCCCTGATTTTCAGGGGCTGCCAATGGCCAAATCATTAGTTTTTCACTTGTAAAAATCATCCCAGGGGTAGTTCCAACATGTTCCCCACTCATGGAGTCATGGTCAGCTACTTTTAACATGGTTGTTCCATTTGTCTTCCTGCAGTTAATATAAGATATTTTGTTTTTCGTACAAGTGTGATAGTCCAATATCTAGTTGGGACAAATCAGATCTTTGCCCAACAGTCAAAATCATTTATTACAATTATAAAATTCGAAATTCGGAATTTCCATAAATGGCAAAAAATTTCCCATTTCAAATTTACTAAAAACGGAAATAAATTTCCAGCAATTTAAATTCTAAAAATATTTTTATTTTCTTTATTTTTGGGGGGATGTCACATCCTTTCCCCCTTAAATAAAACACTATCCTCAGTGTTCGTTCCTTTCCTAGAACAAGATTGGATGAGATTTTAACAAATCTCCTTCCAATTCCCAAGTGACCTCCTCAGGGCTAAAGTGCTTCCATTGCACCTTTACCTGAGAGATGACTCTGTTCCGAAGTGTTATTTCTCTCCAGTCCAGAATGCGCAGGGGTTCCACCTAGAACTCGCCTTCGGGTTCCACCTGCACCAAGTTCCAATCAATCATATCAGTAGGGTCATGAATATACTTTTTTAGCAATGAAACATGAAATACATTATGAATTCTTAGATTAGCTGGAAGTGCAAGTTGGTATGCTATGGGTCCAATTCGAGCTAGTATCTTGAAGGACCCACAAAACCTGGGTGCCAACTTGGCACAGTTCCCTAACTTGAACGAGATTTTTCGGGCTTTCACTTTTAAATAAACATGGTCTCCTGTTTGAAATTCTAGGTGCCTTCTTTTTTGATCTGCATAACTCTTCTGTCTGTCATGTGCTTCTTTCAAGTTCTGTTGCACATTTCTAACCATGTTCTCCATTTCTTGGAGCATTTCAGGTCCGACTATGAGTCTGACAGCCGGGTTATCCCAGCTAATTGGAGTTGTACACTTCCTACCGTACAATACTTCGAAAGGGCTCAATTTTGTTGAAGTTTGGTACCCATTGTTATACGCAAATTCTACCAAGTGTATATAATTCTCCCACTTGTTTGGTTTTGTTCTTACATACATGTGGAGCATATCCTCTATGATTTGGTTTGTCCTTTCAGTCTGTCCATCTATTTGTGGATGATAACTTGTACTGAAATTCAAGTTGGTATGGATCCCTACAAACAATTCCTTCCAAAAGGTAGAGGTGAATTTTACGCCTCTATCTGAAATCACTGTTTTAGGAATACCATGCAGTCTAAAGATTTATTTCATAAATATTTCAGCAATGTTTATAGCTTTAAAAGTAGACTTTACTGGAATAAAGTGTGCAGACTTACTGAGTTTATCAATTACAACCATGATAGAGTCATTATGTTTCTGAGTTTTAGGCAAACCTGTTATAAAGTCGAGTGATATAGTCTCCCATTTCCATTCTAGTACTGGTAATGGTTGTAAGAGGCCAGCTAGATGCTGGTGATCGGCCTTAACCTACTGAGAATCTTGGCATCTAGCCAAGTATTTCATTGTTTTTCCTTTCATATTAGGCCAATAAAATAGTTTATTGAGTATTGTTATTGTTTTTTGGTACCCTGGGTGGCCAGAATACGGCTTCTTATGCACTTCATCCAATATTTTCACCTTTAACCCTATTGAATCTGGTATGTAAAGTCTATTTTTAAATCATAGCAGTCCCTTCTCGTCGATACTTAGATATGATTTATCTGAGTTTGCGGTATGGTTTGGAAATTCTTCCATCATTTTGGTATAGTTTTCATCATCAATACTTGTCGTCCTTATTCTTTCTTCCAGATCACTTTCTTCTCTACTAATATTCATCTCAAATAACCCATGGATTCTTCTACTTAAAGCATCTACTACTTTGTTTTCCTTGCCCTTGATATGTCTAATTTCAAAGTCAAATTTACTTAAGAAGGATAACCACCTTTCTTGCCTTGCGTTAAGATCTGGTTGGTTAAACATGTATTTCACCCCACTATTGTCCGTTAATAATAGGAATCTTCTGCCCATTATGTAATGTCTCCACATCTTTAAGGTGTGTATTACTGCTGCCAATTCTAAGTCATGAGTGATGTAATTTCTCTCATGTTCTTTTAATTTTCGGGACTCATAACAAATAACATGTCCATCCTAAGTTAGGCCACCACCTAGCCCTTCTTTACTTGCATCAACACATACCATGAAGTCTTTATCCGGGTTTGATACTTTTAATATGGGTGTTGTTGTCAATAATTCCTTTAGTTTGTTGAAGTTGTCTTGACATTTCTCTAACTAGTTAAACCTGGTTCCTTTCTTCTGTAATGATGTGATAGGGTAGGCTATCTTGGAAAACCCTTCTATAAACCTACGGTAGTATCCAGTGATTCCCATGAACGACCGTATATCTGCTACATCTTTAGGTATCGGCCATTCCATAATGGCTTTCATCTTTTCTGGGTCTACGACAATGCCCTTTGCTGAAATTACATGCCCAAGGTATTGTATTTCCTTCTGATAGAAGTCACATTTGTCGAAGTTGGTGTACAGTTTGTTCGTCCTTAACGTTTGTAGAACTATTCGTAAGTGTTCCTCATGTTCCTCCTCCATCTTTGAATAGACTAGGAAATTGTTAATGAATACTACCATGAATTTGTTCAAGTACTCACTAAAAATACTGTTCATTAGACACATAAATGTGGCTAGGGCATTAGTGAGTCCGAAAGGTACGACTACAAACTCGTAGTGTCCATATCTTGTCTGAAATGTTGTTTTATTTATTTCCTCATCTTTTATCCGAACTTGATGATAACCGGATCGTAAGTCCAATTTTGAAAAGATCTTTACCCCCCGTACTTGATCGAACAGATCATTTATCCTTGGTAAGGGGTATTTATTCTTAATAGTCATTTTGTTCAGTTGTCTATAGTCGATACATAATCTTAGAGTATCGTCCTTCTTTTTCGCAAAGAGGATTGGTTCTCCCCAAGGTGAGACACTTGTTCTGATATACTCTTTGTCCAACAATTCCTGTAATTGTATTTTTAATTCTGTCAGTTCTAGTAGACTCATCCGGTAAGGCGCCTTTGAGATAGGGGCAGAACCGGGTAACAGATCTATGGAGAAGTCTATTTCCCTTCTAGGGGGTAATTCTAGTATCTCATCTACAAACATGTCTCTGAAATCATGTAGGACAACAAAGTCTTCCAACTTTGGCTTATCCTTCTCCTCTGCTAGACTCATCACTTGGATGGCATAAACTTGAAATCCTTTTCTCACACATTTCTTTAGTTGCATCGCTGAAATTTGTCTGACTGATACCAGTTTTGGTATACCTTGGGTTGTCCTGGTGGTGTCGGAATCATCTTTATAGCTAAGTATATTTGTATAACAATTTAATATTGCTTTGTTCGTTCCAACCAGTCCATCCCAATAATCATATCGTAAGATCCTAGTGTTAGGATGTTCAGATCTGTCCTTATAGTTTGACCATCTAGGCTGAACTCAAAATCTGAAATGTAGTCAATTACTTTCCTTTTTGTACCTGTTGCTAGTTGCACAAGCCATGATTTTGCATGCTTCAGTCTCTTAAGTTTGTTCGACTCTACTACTTTCAGAGTAATATAGCTTAATGTTTCTCCAGGGTCAATTAAAATAGAAATTTGAGTGTCCTGGATTTTACCTTCGACTTCCACCACTGAGGACTGGTGGTCAGCTTGTCGTCCATTGACAGCTACATTTATCCGATGTAGGATCCTACCCATATATCCCACTGTCGAGGCTTCTTGCAGGTTATGAGCAGAAGTACTGTTTGTTGAACTCAAATGTGGGTAGTTCCTCCTGAGATGAGGTTCTCCACATTCCCAACACTTCAATGGCTCGCGGAAGTTGTCCCCAAACCTCTATGCTCCCAGGTTTGTTGGTTTCCCGCTGCCTTGAGCATTCAGAAGATTGGAGTGAAGATCCTTTCTTGGAAAACTCTTCGTTGTATTCCGATAAGGAGCTAGCTGGTATCCCTTCTTCCGTTGGTTCATTCAATCTTGTTTCTTGTCTTTCCAGGCTTTGGGAAACTCTACCCACTATTTATATTGGTCGTAGCACATCCGTGTTTTTCTGAATACTTCACTCAAGGATTTGGAGTTATCAAAATCAATCCTGTCCTTGTAGGACTGTGGTAGATAGCTTAGAAATCGATGAATTTTTACTTTATCCTCCCAGATGTATGGTGTGAATCTTAGCAGATCCATAAATTTATTTATAAGATCCTCCATCGTCAACTGTCCAAGTCGTAACTTGTAAAATTCCTTTGTCTTTCTTTCATAATAATTTTCTAAAAGGTATTGTTTCTTAAAATACTTCTTAAAGTTAGATCATTCCAACTGTTTCTCCTTTAGGCCCTTGGCCAATTTCAGATCTTGCCACCAAATACTGGCCTTCCCTTTCAGATTGTAGATGGCCATCCTGACCTTCATGTTGTTGGAATAGTTATAGATTTGGAAATACTTTTTGATGTCCAATAGCCATGCCTCTGCTTCTTCTCCTATCTTGGATTCCCTGTCAAAGGTAGCAGGTTTAATATTTTTGAATTCTCCTTCAAGGTGGTCTACTTGTTTTCTTTTTCTCTCAGTTTTTGTTCCATCCTCAGCTGGAGGTGTTCCTTTAGATGAACTGTCTCCTTTTTCTATTTTTGGCCCTGAGTTCTTGGAGGATCTCTTGTTGACTTCTTCATCGTTATTATTGTCTTTTGGGATTTTCTTGGTCACTATACTACGTCACAGGACTTCGTTTATCTCATGTTGTTCTTGTTGTGCCTTCTTCAATTTTTCATTGTCAACTTTAAAGAGTTGTGGCTCAACAATCAAGTTCCTCGTTGTTTCCAACACTTCTGTGGGTTATCTTCCGTCACTATTTTGCCTTGTATCTCTGGGAGGTATTTGTTGTGGATTTTCTTCCATCCCATTTTCTGCATTGTCTCGAGCTGCCATACTTATCCACCAAAACAGAGAAAGTTTTATGTCTGTAACCACACCATTTATTAGTTTTTTTTTTTTTTTTTTTAAACAAAATATATACTAAGCACTATAGTGGTCCTGTTCAGGCCCAGTGTTGTAACTTTCTCTCTAATACCATATGTAATAAACCTCAAATTTATCGCAAAAAAAAAAAATTGTCCTAGGGACATTATCCTTTAAAGTTTCATAAGATGGGTGCTTACATCTCCTTTTGGCTTGGAGTGACCCTTTGACATATTATTTTAGCACAACGAGAAGTTTCAATGAAAAATAGGCCTTTTCCTAAACCCCTATATCATGCTATATAAATGTTGATACTTAGATTTATTTACCCATATGCAAGGATTGTATTTCCACTTTCCTAATTAAGGGAGTCAGGCTGGAGTGGACTTTGCATGCACCATGTTATAACCCTGACATTAATTACCTATACTCTTACCTAGCTGAGTCGACATTAGGAACAAGGGCGTACCAGAATTACTATGATTATTAAAGGTGAAATTAAGGGTGGTAACAAATCACTTCTCTCTGATGTTACGTTTTTGTTACAATACGATTGGTGCCTTCCACCATAACGAACAGTTCCCGACTCATCTTTCTTAGGTCACTGCGTAACTAACTAAATACCCCTCCTCGTTTTGTTGGTGTAATGAGAGGAGAACTTCAGAGAGTTGAGGTGTAACGATTGATCATGTACATTGGACAGTCATGGTTATATTGTTGTTTAAACTACGTATCTTCCACATTTAAGGAACACAGATGCATTTTTCAGGGGGAGTTAAGACTTTCACCTGGAATTAAATTGGCCTTAGTTTCGACGCCTCGTCCCCCTGTTTTTCCCAATCCTGATGCACCATCCAAGCCCTAGCACATGGCTTGTACTTTCAAATAGTTAAGGTTGGTGATCGTCCCTCTAGGGTTTGGTCGTCTCATTCTTGTTCTTGTGATTTCGTAGAGACGGTTCTGTACTGAGCATTGTTGCATAGGAAAGGGTTGCCATCTCTGGGATCCTCATTGGTGAAGTCAACAACAACCTCCGTCTACATGGTAAGACCCTATGGAACTATCGAATCCTAAGTTTAAAAAATGGAAACACAAGGTTCATGAGTGTGTTTAAGAGAATTTTTACTTTATGTAATAGGAATTAGAGTTTATGTGATCTCTCCCGTCATTCCAATGTATACTGGGGTAGATGTTAACACTAAGAGTCCTTGCTTTATACCACCGTGCCCATGCACCCTCTGTTTGTGTCTCGTGGGTTTCTACTGACTCTTTTACTTAACTCTGAGAATGGCAATTGTTTCGGAGGCAAGTCTGTGTAGCACTGAAAGGGTTTATTCATTCGTCTTAGAGAGATATAAGGATCTATCATAACTGTCCTCCTCTATGTTTGATGCATTCTATTTGTAGTATAGTGATGGCCTACTGGTAAATTATTTCTGGGACACTTTCCTGGCAAGTTGATTGTTCGTATATATATATATATATATATTGTTGTTTTTCATATTATTCATATCTATTCGTACAAAGTTATGTTTATGTAAGATTGATCTTCTTGAGTTCACAGTGTTACTTCCTCTATTAACCTTTTTGTTTAAACCTCTGCGTGAAAGGGGTATCGTTGTATTAATGGTGGGACATTGTTTTGTTACAAGGTACCCACCAGAAGTTCCAGGCATCACTTTCCCTAGCTAGGGTCACGATTACAAACTAGGCACAACCACTGGAAGTCATGGCATTTTTAGGTTAAGCAGTTTGGCATCCCTATGGACCTCAACTATTCGATTTTATAAATTGAAGTTTAATATTTTTCTAACACTTTCCTGTGATGGCCGAGTGTAGGGTTGTTCGCTCCTTGGTGCAGGTAACGACTTCTATTCAACATGACAAAGGTACTCAGGTTCCATAAAAATGTCTCTCAAATCGTTCCTTAAAATAATAATCATGGAAGTCCCGATTATGTTCGTAGTGTTTCTGCTGTGATGACTATTTTGGGAAAAGGCTTATCTTCGGCGCTCTGTACATTACCCCTGTGATTCAATGTATTCAGAACAATTTACTAGTCATACTGGCCATTATTGTTGGATCTTGTTGATGATAGCCTGTGTAGTCTTTTGTTATCAAAACTGTCTAATTGGACTTTTCTTGGAAACTTTCTGATAAAATATGAAGCAATTGTTTGTTAGTTATTCTATAATGGAAATGCCACAATCCTGAATTTCTTGTATTATTTATGCGCATAAGATAAGTAGGAAGTGTCTATGTTAATGATGTATCGGTGAAGTCATTGATTCGGTTCCCTATAGTAGCTAGCATTATTAAATTGTCCCATTTAGGATAGTCCTACTCCCCGGATTTTGTTTCGCTCCCCTATGTTTCAACCCCTTGATTGAAATTTATAGAATGGAATAAAAGCATATTTTAGTGTTGTTCACTCATTGTTAAATATTCGATTATGTTTAAAGTTTGAACTTATATGAGCATGTAATAGTTATGTTCGTGCACTGACACATGTTCGACTCTTTGCTAAGTTGAAAGATAGAAATATGTGTATATAACTCTGTTCATGCATTGTTACCTAATCGACTCTGTGTTTCTTTTCTAAAGGTTGGAATACACTTACGCATATATATATTTGCTCTGTTCATTCATTGATGTGTATATTCGACTCTGTTTAAGGTTTTGAAAACCTATATATATGTATTCACTCTGTTCATGTTTATTCGACTCTATTTAAGGTTTAGAAACCTATATATATATACCTGTGTTCGCTCTGTTCGTGTATATTTGACTCTGTTAAGGTTTCAACCCTATATATATATATATATATTCTCTCTGTTTGTGTATATCCGACTCTGTTTCAGGTTTGGAAACCTATATATATATATATATATATATAATCACTCTATTTGTTCATTGATATTCATACTCGATTCTGTTTAAAATTTGGGAATCGTATGTACGCATATATTACTTCTATTCGTTCACTATTAGGTATTCGATTCTATATATATATATATATATTGAAATAAAAATGACTTCCAGAAAATAAATCTACAATTAGATCCTACGATCTGTTTAGTGAATTCTCGAATAGCCATTGTCTAGGTTATTGCATGAATATCATTGTTAAGGATCCCATTAAAAAAACAATCAATTCGTCCAACAGAGGTAGAATACTGAATTATTTAGGTACAGGAAAGGACTTACAACAGTTATACGATCATTAAAACAAAAACCAGAACTCTTTTCTGTATAACTATAACATGAACAGTATATCTAACAAATAATTCATTCAGATAGATGGAGTTTAGAGTAACATATCTAAACTATCTTGCGGATAAAACAAAGGGAACAACCACGTTCCTCCCAACCGTAGAACCGAGCAGCCACAATTTCTTGCTCGATTCACCCCGTAGCCTGACCATGAGTCCATAAGGGAGAACTTGGAAATCCCTCTACAACACAGTCCTTTAATTCAGTCCCTTTTCTCCTTGCCTCACACCCTTCCAGTTTTCATAACAACAAGTGGAAAAGGGAAAAATAACTAGACTCTTTCCCCAACATACTTAGCAACGTCCTGCCTCCTCACATATGCTTATTTGTGACTTGCCTAGGTCTTTTCCCTTCCTTGGGATTTTCAAAGCTTCCTAAATCCTTGATTTTCAGAGGCTGCCAATGGCCAAATCATTAGTTTGTCACTTGTAAAAATCATCCCATGGGTAGTTCCAACATGTTCCCCACTCATGGAGTCATGGTCAACTACTTTTAACATGGTTGTTCCATTTGTCTTCCTACAATTAATATAAGATATTATGTTTTTTGTACAAGTGTCATAGTCCAATATCTAGTTGGGACAAATCATATCTCTTCCCAACAGTCAAAATCATTTATTGCAATTATAAAATTCGAAATTCGGAATTGCCATAAATGGAAAAAAAATTCCAATTTTGAATTTACTAAAAACGGAAATAAATTTCCAGCAATTTAAATTCTAAAAATATTTTTATTTTCTTTAGTTTGGGGGGGATGTCACATCAAGGTATTTAAGTTGACTAGACCTATGTGGTGTCTCATTTCCCCTAGTATATCCTTTATATAATTGTGGTGAAGTGGTAGTACTTGTATTGATTCTCTTCTTTTTAATAAGTCCCATGTTGCATGCAACTTATTCTTTCTCTTGTCGTTTTTTTTTCATCTTGTTCTCATTTCCACTTCCTCTTGAGCTTTGTTAGACAAGGTGATTCTCTCACATCCTTCTTAAATGTAATTTTTGTGTGCTATATTTCTATTTTTTATGCTTGGTGTGAGCTTCTTTGACATATATGATCTCAATTTTGGAACTAGGGCATGGCTGCAATTTTTCAAGTCATTATTCCACTAGATTGAATATCGTTCTTTAAAATGAAAAAAGTTAAATGTCTATTGGTGCCTATGGATCTATAAAAGGTTTCACATAAACATTATTCATATCCATGTCAAAACCAAAAAAAAATTGTATATTTATCAACAAGATTCCACTGAATCTATAAGGATTCAATAGTCTCCCATATCATTCTTCTGTACCAATGTTGAAAATCAAAATTTATGTCCACTTGAATGAAATTGTCCTTGTTTTAATTCCATATGTTGAATTTGGGTGCTAGAAAATTTTCTATGAACTTTGTGTCAAAGGGTCTCCCCTCCAATGCTTTGCATAGAATCATAGATAGGAGCAAAGAACCTAACTGTAGTGAAATTTCTTATCGTAATATTGTACCTACAAGAAGTATGTTACAAATTAATTTTGAAGGTAGAGTGCCTAGGACATATCAATATCATATCTTCACCTTTCAACTAAATAGATGAATCCCACAATTATCCGAAAAGATCTTTTATACGATTATGGTTGAGTTATTAAGCATGTGTTGATTAACCAATTACGAAGCTTCAAGAAAGAGGAAGAGGAATAGAAGAAAAGTGACATAAATATAAACATGTACATAACTTAAATGAAGCATAAACATCAACAAACCATAAAAACCAATGTGATAATGGAGTTCGAAAATCTCGCCTACGTCTCTAGGCCTTGTCTCAGTGGGCTTTTCTTATTTATGTTAGAAGCTTTACAAGTACATCATGATAGTTACAAAAGGTTACAACAATGATATTTTCATGTTCTAACAGATCTCATGAACCCATAAAATCCGAAGGTCCCAAATCGGATGAACGAGGCTCCCAGAAATGGCCCACAAAGGTGTGCTCCTTAATAGCTTCCCTGCATAACAATGGCCTTTGGCTCAACAATCCAGCAGCATAAACTTGTTATGAACGTCTTCCCATGGCCTCAATAAGGCATGGTTTGTATAGGCCTAACATTGGTAACCATCTCCCAACTTCCCTCCAAGATATCGCCTCAAAAAGGGCCCAATATCCCCCAAAAAGTGCCAAAAATCTCCAAAACAACATATAAAATCAATAAAAATCCAACTTATAAAGTTTATAACCCACGTTTTCATTAATTTAGGGCATATCCCCTTATGCATTGGCCACTAGTCATATGGGAGCATGCCATATGGCCAGGCGCTAGCACCTAGCATGCTAGCCCCCTAGTCTCCCTACCCCCGGTCACATTGCACTACCATGTGTCCAGGCCCTCATGCTCCACACGCTATCATAACAGGTTTACCTTTGAGTATTAAGCCCAAGGTTTAAAATTTTGGTTGCGTGATAGTGGTCATGTGGCCCTATCCTCCAACTCCATGCACCTTTCAATTGAGAGCCCCAGTCAAATAATCCTACGGTTAATCTCTTGGTCGGCGGGCTAGCCCGACCAACCATGGATTAACCCTACCTCTGCGCTAACCACCAAAGACTGAGCCCTGGTTCATATTGTGTTCCCATAGGCTGGAGTAACTATTTGGATCTGTGCACAAATTACAATTTGGGTAATGGTCATATAGCATGGTTACGTGACTCTGTCGGGGGCTGGGGCTAGGCCCGAGCCCTAAATCCTCCCAACGATCCTCCCAGACAAACTTAAATATATATTTGGTGGTAGAATTAACAAGTAACAAATGCGGTCGGGTTGGCTAGCCCAGGCTTGCTAAACCCTAGCTCGATGGGAGGTATGGTGCTTGAAACTCGTTGAGACCATAAAAAATTTTATTGGCTAAACCCTAGCTCGATGGGAGGTATGGTGTTTGAAACGATGCCATGTGACACATACATGGGCTTCCATGTGGCACATACGTGGGCTTCCATGTGGCACCCATGGGAGGTATGGTGTTTGAAACAGTCAACATTTGTATTGGCTTCATAAGATACCATGTCAACGTTTCATGTGCCTTGCCACGTCAGTTGTACGATTGTATGGCCTGTCCAATCAACTTCCATTTGGGACTATTCGAACTGTATAGTCAACATTTGTTTTTCCTGATTGGAAAATGAAAAGATCGCCATAAATTGAGCATACGATGTATGTTTGATCCCATTCAATATGCATTGGGTTCATATCGATAAGGTATATGCATGCGTCTGTTTTGAATCCATTCTAGGAACTTTGCATTTTAGGCCTTTCTAAGCCCCATCAAGCTCCTTGATCCAATCTTGGATCACACCTCCCAACTAAAGGACCTTTTGGTCCCCAAAAGGTTACAAAAATGGACTTTGACTGATTACATACTCATAAGGATGAAAATAAAACATGATGTTGTACAAAAATGATGTTATAACAGGTCATCATTTCAACATGTGTAACTACATTAATGGAAGAAAAATATAATGAAGTTGTGACATCCACTTCTAGCAAAACCAAGTGGCTAGTTTATTTCCTTCATGGTGTTCCTCTTGCTTCATTGGTAATATTAATTCCTTCATGAGTACATGTGCAATCCTTTTGTCCTTCCTTGGATGAAGATTCATATTAAACTTCCAACAATTAGTCTTTTGATGTCCACCCCTGTTGCAATGATAACAATGATTTTTTGGCATCCATACCTATTTTCCCTTCTCTTTCTTCCATTTTGGAGTTGATTCGTTATGTCATGTTTCCTTCCCGGTTGACATAGGTTTCTTGTACAAATTTTGTCTCTTCCAACACTTGGCAACACAATGCTTGGGTCAATGACAATAAGTACATGGATAAATATTCCACAAGTTTCAAATTACATGATTATGTTTTTTATAATAAAAAAGAGAATTGATAAAATCATGACCATTATACCTTCCATGTTGATATTCACTTTTCTTTGGAGATGACTTTAATTCGCTACCACAATCAAGGAGTGATATGCCATCACCTTTCATGAAGTGTTCCTACAATGTCTTAAACTAGCCATTTGAAGCGTTGCTTGCTTCTGAAGTTTTGGAACCCATCTTGGAGGATGCTCCAAGATCCACTTCGCCATATCCCAATCCTAAATATCAAGGCCTTTCCACAACCTCAATGGGATTAACGATACCTTGGCCCTCAATTCCAAGTCCCTTTCCTTCATAACCCATCTTGGTTAGTAATCTCAAACCTATACCTCTTGTATGTTTTTCAAATGCACCAAAACCGTCTTTATGGAAATAAGGAGAATTTGATGAATGACCTTCACTGCATACCTCATAGATGTTTTCTGAAACATATGTAGAATGCACTTCCTTCAATCCTTCTTTTCCTTTGTTGTTCTTTGAATCTTTCTCTTGAACCATTCTCTTTCATTCCAAGTAGTTTTCATACAACACTTTCACCATCTCAGACATGGAAAGAAGAGTTTTTCACATATCCTTATCCTCCTGTAAATGTCGGTTTCTCCCTTGAGATGATCTCTTCCCTTTTTAACATGTAAACTCAAATTCAAAACGTTAACTAGCTCGGATACCACTTCATCTGAAAATATCTTTTATACGACTATTGTTGAGTTATTAAGCATGTGTTGATTAACCCGTTAGGAATCTTAAAGAAAGAAGAAAAAGTATAGAAGAAAAGTGACAACCATATAAACATGTATAGAAATGAAATGAATAATAAACAACAAGAAACCATGAACACCAATGTGACAAGAGAGTTTGACAATCTCGCCTACGTCTCTGGGCCTTGTCTTAGTGGGCTTTTCTTATTTATGTTCGAATCTTTACAAGTACATCATAATAGTTCCAAAGGGATACAAAAATAATTTGGTTGTTTTGTACCAGATCTCATGAACCCATAAAAACTAACGGCACCCAAATCAGATGAACGAGGCTCCCAGAAATGGCCTGCAAAGGTGTGCTCCTCAATAGCTTCCCTGCATAACAATGGCCTTTGGCTCAATAATCTGGCAGCATAAACCTATTTTGAACCTCTTCACATGGCCTCAATAAGTATTGGTTTATATAGGCCTGAAGTTGGTAACCATCTCCCAACTTTCCCCAAGATATTGCCTCAACAAATGCCCAATAGCCCCCAAAAAGGGACAAAAATCTCCAAAAGAGCATATAAAATCAATAAAAATCCAATTTATAAATTTTATAACCCACTTTTTCATTAATTTAGGGTGAAAAATTTTATGTGCTGGCCAATGGTCGTATGGGATCCTTCCATATTGATAGGCACTAGAACCTAATGCGCTATCCCCCTAGTCTCCTTGCCCCCGGTCCCATTGCACCACCATGTGTCTAGGCCCTACTGCTCCACACGCTATCATAACAGGTGTACTCTGAGCATTAAACCAAAGGTTTAAACTTCTGGTTGCGTGATGGTGGCCATATGGCCCTGTCCTCCAACTCCACGTGCCTTTCAGATTAGAGCCCCCATTGAATAAGCCAACAGTTGATCCCTTGGTCGGTGAGCTAGCCCGATCGACCGGGACTTAACCCTACCTCTGCGCTAACCACCAAAGATCGAGCCTCGGTTCATATTGCGTTCTCACATGATCACATGTTGGAGTAATTGTTTGGTTCCATGCGCATATTGCAATTTGGGTAATGGTCATATAGCATATCTATGTGACTAAGTCTAGGGTTGGGGCTAGGCCCCAGCCCTAACTCCACCCAATGGTCCTCCCATACAAAATTAAATATATATTTGGTTGTAGAGTTAACAAGTAACACACACAGGTGGGTTGGCTAGCCCAACCCTACCAAACCCTAGCCTGGTGGGAGGTCTGGTGTTTGAAACTCATTGACACCATAAAAAAATTTCAAATGAAAACTTGAAGCCAATACATGGGTGCCACGTGGTAGCCCACATCTGGGCCACGAGGCCTTGTTCCATATGCTACAAGATCTACCTCTTGTCAAACACTTGTTGGTCTAGTTGTCTTCCATGTCAGCACAATTTTCCCATTCACCTGTCTTCCATGTGTCACCATATGGGCATGCCACATCATTGGTACAAATATGCCACATTTCACCACTGCAATGGTGACACGTGTAACTCCCGGATTGGCCCACCCATACCTGCCACTTCATATGTTTTTATGCCCAGTCACCCTGCCAAGTGTCACCTCCATAATTTTCCATGTTAGCACTGACTATGCCTTTCCATGTCATCTATACAATCATACAACCTGTTCAGTTAGTTTCCATGTGGCACTATACAGTACAATCGACATTTTTTTTGCTTGTTTGGAAAACTGAACAAATGGCCATAACTTGAGAATAGGACGTTTGTTTGAGACCGTTCAAGTTGTGTTGGGTTCATATCGACGAGGCCTACAGACACGTCCATTTTGAATCCATTCTGATAAATTTTATTTTTAGGCCTTTCTGAGCCCCATCAAGCTCCTGGATCCGATTCTGGATCACACGAGGAATTCATACTTTTGCCATTTATGAACTAATTTTAGGCTAAAAACTATGTGGAAAATATTACCATAATATCATGCATGGATGAAATCAAAACACCACATGTACCTTTATATCTTCCATACTTTTGACAAATGTCCTCGATAATGACATTCTAAACAATCATAACTGTTGATTAAGGTCCATTGTCATTGATGTCAACCCTTGAAGAAATCCCCCTAGAACAGATTTTTGGCTAATGAACCCAATTTTGTTTGATGTAAAGATGACTCATTATTGTATCGGCATGGTTGATAAGAAGTAAATATGGATGAACTCCAAAGTGGTCCCCTTATGGTGAAAGCCCTCACAGGAAGACGCTTTGCACAGTAAGAAAACCCATGCTTAATTATGGATTAATGAGATGAAGGATAGTGAATTTTTCAGTGAAAATATCCTATATTCATAGTGCTTGTCACACCATTTTCGGTGGTATGTGGAACAACACATAACTCCTCATGGTTAGAGAGTTATGACCATGCCAAGTTGGAGAACCCAGGTTTGGGTAATGGATCCAAGTTTGTTTAATGGATAACAATATGCATTTTGATATATTTGCAGGTAATTTTATTCTATATGTATATTACATGACATGCCATTTCTATTGGTATGTGGAACGTCACATAACTCCTCACAGTTTGAGATTTATGGCCTTACAAAGTTGGACAACCCTCATATGTTGTCTTGAAACACCAAAATGTCAAAGTAGTCAAAGTGGTTTAGGAGATTTTAGAAGGTAAATAATAAAGTGAAGTGATGAGTGTACTATAATTCAAAGTGAATACAAAACAAATTATTTAAATAATAAATTTAATGGAGAAATTAGAAGTGCGTTAACCCTAAAATAAGGAAAGTGGGCAAAGTGACCTAGATGATGTTTTTAAGGAAGCTATTTGGAGTGTATAAATAAGAGGCAAGGCTCTCTCATTTTACAAAAAACTTGAGAATCTTGAATATCTATAGGTTTCTAAGGTACCCAAAGGATATATAAGACAAATTTCTAAGGGAAGGTGAAGAAAAGACGGCCGGAATTCAAGGAAGGATAAATTCTTTTGATGGTGTTTTCTAAGGTATGTTATTTACACATCAACTCACCATTTTATCAATAACATTTTTTCTAGAATTATTCAAACCGTGAAATTTCTATGCCATTGAGGAAACATATCCAAGTATCTGTGGTAAAAAATTCATCTTGTGGGTCATTGTATTTTTGGAGTTATACTATATGGAAAATAGGGTTTGTGGCTAGTCCTGAAACTAGCCAAAAATAGGTGTTTCGAGTAAAAACGTCATAAATTCTTATAACAGATCCAAATTCAGTAAGACCAAATGTGTTGGATATATTACAGTGTTTAGTATTTTTTGTGACAGTTTCAGATCGATTCAACAAACATTCCGTGTGGGGCACGCTCTAAAAGGTTTCTCTCTAGAATAAGCCAGAATTCAGTAAGGTATGTCATTTTTTCTATAACTCATCTTCTGAGAGGTTCCAAGTAGTGAAACCTGGAGGAATTTCATAAAAAACATTGAATAACATTGTGTATCAGTTTCATATCTTTATTTATTATAGGTACAAATTTATGATCATTTCAAGTTAGGGTTGTTGACTAATCCAAAACTAGTCATGTGAGACTAAAGAAAAGTTTGATGAAGATGCTAGTCTCTTGTTGAAAAAGTTAAGGAAGGTTTGCAGGTATTTGATCATACACAAAAAATCTATTACAAAGTTACAAATCATATTTGGATGATGATATTGATGAGGGATTTTGGTTGAAGTAAATGTTGGGTACATGGTTGAGACAAGTAGTTGATGATTTGGCACATACATGAGGTGTATAGTTGATGATGTTGGTACATATTGATGAGTCATAGTTGATGACTAGTTGACACATGAT
>SNQJ01S0026261.1:8499-38531 GCA_010110895.2 Picea sitchensis | reverse complement strand
TGTTGGTACATATTGATGAGTCATAGTTGATGAGTAGTTGACACATGATTAGTACATACTTGGTACATGGTTGGATTCACTTGTTTATGGTATAGGTTGATTACAGGCTGGTGTATGGTTGATGCACTTGTTTATGGTATAGATTGATTACAGGTTGAGGTACAGGTTGATGCATGATTGATGCATAGTTCATATTTATTGGTACAGGTTTACAGTGGTATATCTCACAATGATAGTGACAGTGGTTCCATCATTCTACATCTACTTCAGGGTAGTTGGACGTGGCAAGGATAGGTGGTTGTAGACACCTTTTGGTTGTAGCTGGAGAACATAGGGGGTTCTAGCCTCCTTCTAGTTGTAGCCAGAGAATTGGGGAGTTGGAGCTTCCCTCAAGTTGTAGCCTAATAAAATAGGGAGCTAGAGCCTCCTTCCAGTTGCAGCTGGAAAACAAAGGAATTTTGTGCTTCCAATGAATGTAATTCTTCAAGACATATAAGAAAAAACATTATGTGGTCTTCTCCCGCTTTGGGTTTTCACGTAAAAAACTGGTGTATTGTGTATGTGTATGATTGTTCATTTGTTCATTGCTCATTATTGGATGATAATTATACATTGATATAACTCTTCGATTATTTGGTTTAAAAGGGATTATAATTGCTCTATTACTGATTCACTCCCCCCCCCGTCTTCTCAATAATACAACAATAACTTCTTTTCTATCTTGTTCCTATCATGAACAAATTGAAACTCAATGTAAGACATCTAAATAAATATGTTATGGATAATCAAGCCAATGGTTTCCCCCGTGCAACCAACTTAGTAGAAACCTAACACAACAAGAAATTGGTGTACTCCATCCAAAGTGGGGAATATCGAAAAAAGACATAATGTTGGATTTATCAATTATTCACACCCATGATTTCAACTCAATAGTCTCATTCCCATTGGCTAATGTTTGTACATTGGCATAAAATTCAAACTAAAAGTCAAGAAACTATGTAGCAATTTGTAGATTAAAATAACAAAAGACCATAATACTAACTTTCTAAAGCTATGGCTCAATAATGTTTTCCTTGTCATATACCTCCACAATGGACATGTTTGCTTTATTATTATCCTTATACTTTGGATGGGATTTGGGCTTATATGAAGTCACCATTATACTTATTATCATTGATCTGAAAAAGATTTTTTAGAGACTATGGTTGAGTTTTTAAAACATGAATTCATTAACCATTTAGGAATTTGAAGAAAGAGGAAGAATTAAAGATTTAACATAGCATCCATAACTGCAAAATTGTTAATGAAGTTTGGTAATATCGCCTACTTCTCCGGGCCTGTGTCTCAGTGGGTGAGGATTTCTTATTTCTCTTCAAAGATTCAAAAGTACATAAGAAAAATGCCAAATGGATTACAAACTAATCTGGCTGTGCTCTTCTAGATCTCAAGAACCCAACACAACTAATGTCATTGAAAGCGAATGAACAAAGCTCCCAAAAATGGCCCGCAAAGTTTCTCTCCTCAATAGCTTCCCTACACAAAAATGGCTTTGACTGACAAATTCCTCAACATTTCTCCTTTTTTGAACCTCTCTCAGAATGGCAAGAACCTATGGTTTATATAGGCTTGAAGTTGGAAATAACATCCCAACTTCCCCCCAAGATATGGCCTCAAAACGAGCTACAGATCCTCCAAAAATGGACTAAATCACCCAAAACATGCTAAAAACTCAATAAAAATAATACTATAAAGTTGAAAACCCAAAATTAGATGCATAACAAGGCACAACCCCCTTTATCTAGGGCCATGTGCATATGGGCACTGCCATATGTCCCTAGGCCAGGTGCTTGGCACTCTGGCCCCTTAATTGTCGATCTTGGTCATATGATGTGGCCATGTGTCTTGGCCTTACCCTTCCATGTGCCTATAATAGTTAAGCCCCCCAGACTCGTGGCCCCTGGTCAGGCGGGGCTGGCCCACATCAACCAGATCTTAGCCCAAAACTATGGCCCAAACCAACACTTAACCCATTTTGACCACCATTTGGTTAAGACCCACCAGTAGCCCACATGGTTAGCACGGGGAGTTAGGTTGTTGGTGCCGAGAGAGGTCTTGGGTTCAATTCCCCCGAAGGCAAAAAAAAAACACCTTTTACCTAGCCAACCATGGGAAAATATGGGGTGCCACATGGCACCCTATGAATGGTCCACATGTCACCCTGATATTGGCCCATACTGTTGACTCAACGACCCATCCAGCTGCCCAATCAACGTGCTGCATCATTGCCACATCAACCCATCGTACTACCATGTGTCAGTTTGTACTACCACGTCATCCGTCGTAAAGTCAAGTCACCTACCACATGTCACTGCCACATCAGCCTAGCATATGCCCAACTATCATCCATATGACCACGTGTCCACCTATCATTGGGAAACATCACTATACAGACTGCCACGTATCATCCATACAATGATATGTGTCAAATACGTACAGTGCCAAATCAACCTGAAAGTGACGAAAATGAGTGACATGTGTCACCTTATGGCGATGCCACATCATCATGATGTCATGATGAAATCATCCTGATGCATGCTGATGTCACTTGTTATACCTGCTGACGTCAGCATTGAATTTGACCAATTTGACTTTTTGCCTGTTTGGGATTTCATTCAGAACACGATAACTTTCGCATACAGTGTCTGTTTGAGGAAAACATTATATGGCCAAAATCAACGTGATGAGATGGACGCAATAGACTTGGTTTCGTCCCATTCCAAGAAATTTTATTTTTAGGCCTTCCTAGACCCATTTTGGTTCGTGGATCCATTTTGGTTCATGGATCCATTTTGGTTCACGCCTCCCCACTAAGGCATTTTGGTCCTCCAAAAGGATACTAACCAGTCATCAAGTGCGTGATATGCCACCCCACTTGTTCTCTATTTTTAAACTCTATCATGTTCACCTGTCTCATCAAGATCAATTGCAAAACAACCATAACAACTGACAACATATTGTTAGCCACTTGTACTTTGTCACATCTTAATGAAGCCACTATCATCCATGTTGACAACATTAGAAATGATAACATCAGAAATATGACTGCAAATGAGATAATATGGTTGTATTACTTGCACGACATTATCTTATCTTGAAGCAAATTATGATTGAACTTCCATTGTACAATTATCTCATGTTCATTCTTAAGATCAATTGCTTAATTTGGCACAATTATAGGTGTGTTTCTTGCATGAGCTTCCTTCCTTAATTGTTCCATTGTTTGAAGAGATTGATTTGCTTTTAAGTGATGAGCATGTACAACATATTCATTGCCTTCTTTGATTAAGTGATATTGATTTTGTTCCCTGTAGAATATTTCTTTGCGATCAAACAAATAAGGACTGCCTAACACCATTCCATATTCATTGAGTGGCACCACATCACGTGTTACCTCATCCACAAACTTTGATGAAATTGAAAACTTTAAAATGTATTTCTTTATTATGTGCAATTTATGATTGTTTCTTATCCATTTGAGTGAGTAAGGTTTATGATGCATCTTAGTGTTTAATCCCAATTGTTTAATCACTTCCTCTGAAATCAAGTTAGATTGAGATACACTATCTATCTACGTGTTGACCTTAGTATGCTTCATTATGACCCTTATGTGAAATAATTTTCTTCTAGAATCATATCCATCACCAATTTTACCTATCAAACCAACTGTTGTGATTTTGCACTCATCACTCGAATCTGATCCCAAGTATGTTGGTCGTGATGTTGTTGCAACTTTTTTCCTCCCTTTCCTCTCTTTGAACCACTTTGGTTTCTTCTCGGGATGCAATTGCCAGCAATGGTAATTATCATGCACTTCTTTATTGCAATGATTGCAAGAGATATTCTCTTCTTTTCTTGTCAATGAATTCACTTTCTTGCCATTCCCTTTTATTTTGTCCTCTTTTCTGAAAGACGATTCCCCTGATACACCAAATCTTGTTTTCCATGCCACAATGTATGTTGCTTTAACATAAACCTCATCAATATTAGTAGGTCCAAACATAAATACAATGTTATGAATATGTGCAGGTAAACCTCCTATATACTTCATAATAGTTTCTTGGGTATGTAATGGAATGTCTAACATTAATGTTGTCTTGTTAAATTCATCTATGTATTCTTGCACTATTTGTCCCTTTCTTAGTTTAAGACATTTCCATTCAATTAAATCCTTATCTTTATAACCCAAGGGATAAAATTTCTTTCGAAGTGCAGAAACAAAAACTTGGCATGATGGAAATGCATTACCCACTTGTTGTGTGTCATTCTGCAACTTACTTTGCCACCAGATGAGTGTTGTTCCTGCAAGTCGAAGCAATGCCAATTTGATTCGAGTTACCTCATCCTTGATTTGTTGCACACTGAAATAAACTTCCATTTGTCTGACCGATTTATCAAGCCTCTTTGCATTGACTTCACCATCATACATGGGTAATTCAAACTTCACATCAAGCTTAAGTAAAGGCATATCACTTTTATGTTTATGGGAATGTTTTCTTGTGGTGGATTTGGAACTTGTACTTGAAGAAGAAGAAGTTGATTGAGAAGAAGGAGGTGAAGGAGGAGGCGAAGGAGGATCCTATCCTTCTTCACTTTTGGCCTTTGAATATTCACCTAGAATCGGTCTCTTCCTCTCCAAGTAATTGTCATATAAAACCTTCATCATCTCCTACATGGCGAAGAAGGTCTTTCGAAACTCTACCTCATCATGAGAAAGTCCCTCTTCTAATGCCATGTTATCACTTTGAGAAGTTATCTTTCTCGATCCAATCTCAGGATTCTCTTCAAAAATCTTGCCTTCACCATGATTCATCTTTTCCCTAGTAATCATGAAAACTAAAAAAACAACAATCAACCTGCTCTGATACCACTTGATCCGAAAAATATCTTTTAAAGACTATGGTTGAGTTTTTAAAACACGAGTTCATTAACCATTTAGGAATCTAAATAAAGAGGAAGAATTAAATATTTAACATATTTGCCATAAGAATATATACATATCTAGAAAAAGAATCAACAAACCATAACAACAAAATTGTTAACGGAGTTCGGCAATATCGTCTACATCTTTGGGCCTTTGTCTCAGTGGGTGAGGCTTTCTTATTTATCTTCAAAGATTAAAAAGTACATCAGAAAAATTTCAAATGGACTACAAACTGATTTGGATGTGTTCTTCTAGATCTCAATAATCTAACACAACTGACGTAATTGAAAACGGATGAACGAAGCTCCCGGAAATGGCCCGCAAATTTTCTCTCCTCAATAGCTTCCCTACATAAAAATGGCTTTGACTAGAAAATTCCTCATCATTTCTCCTTTTTGGAACCTCTCTAAGGCTACCAAGAACCTCTGGTTTATATAGGCTTGATTTTGGCAACAACCTCCCAACGTCCCCACAAGATCTGGCCTCAAAAAGGGCTCCAGATCCTCCAAAAATGGACTAAATCTCCCAAAAGAGGCTAAAAAATCAATAAAAATCATACTATAAAGTTGAAAACCCAAAATTAGATGCATAACAGGGTGCAACCCCCTGTATCTAGGACCCTGGGCATATGGGCACTGCCATATGGGCCCTAGGTTGAGTGCTTGACACTCTGTCCCCTTAACTGTCGGTCATGGTCATATGTTGTGGCCATGTGTCATGGCCTTACCCTTCCATGCACTTATAACAGTTAAGCCCCCCAGATTCGTGGCCCTTGGTCGGGCGGGGATGGCCCTCGCCGATCAGGGATTATCCCAAAACTACAACCCAAACCAACACTTAACCCATTTTCATCGCCATTTGGTTAAGACCCACCAGTATCCCACACGATTAGCATGAGGAGTTAGGTCGTTGGTTCCCATAGAGGTCTCAGGTTCAATTCCCTCAGAGGTGGAAAAAAAACCTTTTACCCAGCCAACCTTGGGTAAATTTTGGGTGATTGGGCCAAGTGTCACCTGGGATTGGCCTATAATGTTGACGCAATGGCCCAGTCAACCTACCATGTCATCCTACTTTACTTCCGCGTGTCAGTTCGTACTACCACATCATCCTTCGTACAATCTAGTCACCTGCCACATCATCCATCGTACAGTCTAGTCACCTACCACATCACCCTATCATACACACAAATTTTGTCCATACGACCACATTTCCACCAGTCATTGGGCCACGTCACTCTATGGACTTCCACATGTCATTCGTACAGTGACACATGTCAAACCAGTATAGTGCCAACTCAAACCAAAAGTGACGAAAACGAGTGATTTGTGCACCTCCTGGTGATGCCACGTGAGCATGATGATGTCATCATGATGTCATGTTGACATCATCTTGATGCATGCTGATGTCACCTATCGTACCTACTGACGTCAGCATTAACTTTGACCAGTTTGAATTTTTGCATGTTTGGGATTTTGGTTAGAATGCGATAAATTTCACATATGGTGTTTGTTTGAGGAAAACATTATATGGCTAGAATCAACGTGATGAGACAGACACATTGGAACTGGTTTCGTCTGATTCTTACAACTTTGATTTTTAGGCCTTCCTGAACCCATTTTGGTTCCTGGATCCATTTTGGATCAATCATAGACAATATTACTTCACTTGTTCAATTCTATTATGCAAACTATGAAAACACTAATGAAATCCCTTACTCCTTCTTTCCTACCTATAGAAACCCTAGAGATGGACTTGTCAATTACTTCACCCATGACATGTTATATTGATATGCACTAATTATTAATGATCACCACATAATTCAAATTGTATGTAACATACCTAGATCAACAAATCACAAAAAAATATTTTCTCTATGCTTTGAGCAGAAATGTACCCATCTATCGGGTACCTCTAAACTTTCCCTCGGGATAATTTGAAATTATGATACCAATATATTAAATAAGAAGCATGAAAGAAACACATAAAATAATCAAGATTCGTGATACATCATAAAATAAATGAACCATATTCCATGCATAAGAATAACTAGAAATAAGACACATTATAAATACATATCTCGGAGACAATAATTAATACATAGTAGAAATAAATATACAAGAAAAGAAACACATGACTGAGAGAATTTTTTTTTAATAAAACCAATCACCAACTGGTTCAAGACCAAGAAATTTTAACCCAACCTTAGACATTATTGTTCCAAATCTCAACAATAGGTCGCCCCTGAGCCAGTGCTACGAATCTACAAGGATGGGTCTCAGACTGACATTGAATTTCCTAAAATAGTCAACAATTAGGCTCTCACAGGTTTCTCAACAACACAAAAAAACCCAGTTTACCATCTTTCTTTCCCTGTATATAGCACCACCCAAAGAAAATGAACCCCCTTCATCGCCACATAGTACCTCATGATGTCCACATCTTTTCAGGGCTCCAATTCTTCTAGTAAGGAAATCTCATTGTTGGAAACTCTCAGAATTCTCAACTATGGCCAGTTCTCTCTCAACTACCATTATTCTCATGCCCACATACATCCATCCCTTTCTAGAACAATCATAAATTAATTATAGTCAGCCAACCATGATTTCTTTCCTTTAGCAATTTGTTTTCCTTTCCCCATGTAAAATAGAGAATGAGAAGAAGAGTGAATTAGAGAGGAATGAATCCAAACAAAAAAATTGGGTAATAATGAATGGCCAACACCCAAGACAATTAAGAACGATGTTTAAATATTAAAATAGTAATGTGTCCTTCCCCCGAGAAGCTCACGTAATCCCCTCTTTCTCTCCAAAAATTACAAGGTGGATAAAATAAAAATAATTAAAAAATGTAAAGTTTTAGCCCCTCAACATTCCCCCCCTCTCATGGAATCATAGTTGCCTATAAATATTTTCCTTGTTCATCTCAAAACCATCAATGTATTTTATTATTAATAATTATCAGAGTATTGCATTCATAAGCACTATGACTCCTTTCAATTGTTTAGGCACTCTAGATTTTAATCAAATAAACAAAATAAATTATTAATATTGGGACTCAAGATCGGGGTGTTAAATTACCCTCCCCTTTATTTTGTCACTTTCCTTAGTGCATACACAAAATGACAATGAAATTTTCAAAATTATTCAAAAAATCACGGGTACTCTTCAGTAGCATCTTTAAGACCATAACAGGTCCACTCAAATTTTACTAGTTTTATGACTCGATTCCAGAGCATTTTGACTTTTTTGTCCAATATGTGCATTGGATGGACATAAAACTCTCCTTATGGATCCACTTGAATCAAATTCCAATCAATAACATTCTTAGGATCATGGAAATACTTTTTCAGCAAAGAGACACAAAATAATTTATGCAAATTCATGGAAGCAAGCAATGCAATCACGTGTGAAATTGGCCCTATTTCAACCAATATCTCAAATGGAACAAAGAATCTGGATGCTAATTTTGTATAGCTTTCCAACTTTAATGAGATCTTCTTGGGATTCACATTCAAAATCACATGTTCTCCCACTTTATATTCTCTAGTTGTCATGTTCTTATCTGCATAACTCTTCTTTCTATTTTGTGTTGCTTTCAAATTATTTTTAATTTTAACCATTTGATATTCCATATCCTTGATAAGACCAAGTACTACTCTTTCTGTTGGGTTGTCCCAACTCACTCGAGTATTTCACTTTCTACCATACAAAGCTTCAAATGGGATATGGTATCCCCTAGCCTAGGGATAACTAAGGATATCATGTCTCCAAGCCCACAGGTCCTAGACATGGAGTACCGGGAGTCAGACGACTTAAGCATGTCTATGGAGGGCCCCTCTTTTCTTAAGTGCAGTCCACATATCACCATCAGTAGTATCCATCGCACCAGTATGGTATTGAAGTATAAGTGAGTCTTTCTCCATGAGTTAATGAGTCTGGGTATCATGGTATCTATCACTCTAATTTTTGAAGCACTTGAACATGTTGTATTGAATCCTTCTTCATTTCATGGTGTTTGCTTGGATATTATTATTTTTTACTCATTCAAACTTGGAAGGGTGACACAATGCCCTATTAAGTTGATTTCCCTTTAGGATGGGTGGCCAATGGGTGGATCTTTAAAGATTCATCGTCTTTTCCCTCCTTACTTACCACTTTCCATATTTATTCCTTCCATATTCCCTTTCCTTTTGGGCCCTTATATTTTGAACTAAAATAATTAAAGGTCAAATTTGGGTATAAATAAACATAAAGTGACATTCATTTTCATAATAACTGATCACACATAAGTGGTGGTTTGAAATTGTTTTCCTCTTTAAGGGTTACTGACTGAAATAACTAGTGCACACCACTTGGGAGAGCTTTATGGTGGTCTATTTTGAAATTTTTCATGGTGGAATGGTCTTCAAATAGGGTTTGACTTGATTATTCTTGGTGACTTAAGTGGAGAATCTGAATTTTTATTCATGCTATGGATGTTTTTGGTAAAATTTACTTGTTTCATGTCTAAGATTATGAAATTTCTTGTTTAAACCCTAGGGGATAAAAAACAAATGCTTCTTTCTCTCTATAACTATTCTACTAGCTTGATATTGGCAATTATACATTTTATTCGGAGTGATTACCAGAAACCTAAAGTGCTAGCTCTCTAGTAATCTCATTCTAGTCACGAATTAAATTGTCTTTCAAAAAATCTAAGGAAGGTACGCTAGGGCCTAGAAGTGCCTAATCTCTAGCAAAACCTCCTTTAAAAGGGAAAATGCTTGAGTCCTTGAAGTGCCAAAACCTATTGCATTTACTTCTTCCCTTAGGTAATAATTATCATTATTTTATTTCCCAAGTGATATCGTTACTATTGTTGACTCATAAGCCCTTAAAAGACACTGATTTCTACACTCTTGTGGATGGATGAGATCAAACAAATTTTCAAACTCTCTTCTTGAAACTTTCACTAACACTAAAAAACATATTATTGTTTCTATAATTGTTGTTACAACCTTTATTTATCAGCCTTAATCAGCATACTAACCCTTGAAACTAACGAAGAAATTTGCATTTTCCTAGGTGTTATTATCCCAAGGCTCTAGTCTTCCTTTGCTAGTGTTCTAAGTGACAATTTATGAAGTTTTTTGAGGTTGTTTATATTGTTGTAACCATTTTTACATATATAGTTCTGTCCCCTTAACATCCCTCAAATTATCTATAAAACCACCCAACACTTGTACTAGCAAAACTACTATCATTGCATACTAAAAGTTTGTTTAAATTCCCTAATTTAAGTACTTTCTGAAGTGGTTTTGTTTTTTTCATAATTATTATTTTACTATAGTTGCAAGTGCTTTGAAATCATATTCAAGTCAATTATTGAATTATTTTAAACTTTAAATTGCAAGTGACAAAATACTATCAAACTTGCAAAGTCTTTATATCATTTTTGTCATCATAACTTACAATTTCTGGACATATTTGTTGTTTCTATACATTTTATCTTTTGGTGTTTCAATAGAATATTTATATCTTGAAGTCACTAATTTGAAACATTGATATCATTTCTTACTGCCAATGTTTGTTGTTTCATTGGTAAAGGGCAATTACGATTCATTCACTTTCCTTTTGCCCCCTTAAACTTTACTAAGTGATTTCTTTCCTGGAGTGACCAAGAGAGAGGAGTGGGTTTTTACCTAGTCGTTTTACCCTTCATCAACCAACGCGATATTGGGACATCTCCCTTTAAGTGATTTTCTTCTCCTCCTAAATAGAAATAGGTATCTTATTGGGGTGATAGTGATATGAATACCTTTATGTTACGTCAATCTAGGCCTACTTGCCTTTAGACTTTGGGCAAGTATAGATTGTGCGATAACAATTTTTGTGCCATTGTCGAGGAACACTGAGTCAATATTCCTCAACAACATGTTTTCAATAATCCTTTCCCTCAAAGCCTTCACCTTACAAATCTTACATGGAAACTCCACTAAGGGTGATTCCCTCACTCCCTTTGATAATCCTTAACAGGATATCTGGCGACTCCACTAACCTTTTCCAAGGTGCCAGCTTATTCTCAATTTTGTAATATTACCAAGATATGGAATCATGGCGCCCTGGGAACAAGTGTATCGGACTATTGATTTTGAGAGTTTTCAAGGATACCCACATTATTTTTATATAAAATGTTTAAACAACTCTCCAAGATTCGGAGGCCTCCCAATTACTCACATTATAGAATTATTGAAGTATATAAGTGAGATAGAATTTGAAGGGGAGGATATTCTAGTAAAATTGTTCATACTTTCCCTACCATCCTTTTTGCAATATTGGATTAAGGTTTATTGTGAGGATAAGGGTATATCATCTTTCGTATACCTCATCAATATATTTATTGAGTTTTTGAAACCACACTTCCAGACATATGAATATGCTCTTCAAATTATCAAAATAGCCCTAGAGGACGAAGGATTTTCCATTTAGATTGTGGAAGATCTGAGGGATGTGTACCATACTCAATACCAAGAACCCTATGATATAGAAGGAAATATTTATGAAGAAGGTTGTCAACCCCTTGAAGAGGAGAAACATTTTTCCCATGATTCAATAGAATGCAATAAAGACTTGGCTAAAGAAGTGAGTTATGAGGATGAAGAAATACTATCCTCTTTGTTGTCTAATGAATCTCTCTAAGATCCATCTCTCTTGCACAAGACAAAGAGAATGAGGTGAATCATTTTCCTTTCCATGTTTTTGATGAAACTTTGTTCTATGATCCAGAAGGTGAAGAAGTAAAGGAACCCTTGGAAGAGCTAGGTCCTTCATTTTCTGATGAAGGCAAAAACATGATTAAAGAGACAAGTCTTGGGTATGATGTACTAGATTCTATTCCATTTGATTAATTCATCCAATATTTTGATGCTCCTGCATAGAAAGAAGTGAACACGGTAAGTTATTTCATTTTCCAAGATTTTGATGATGCTTTATTTTATGATTTCGAAAGTGAAGAAGTATTAGAGGAGCCCTTGGATACATTAAATCCTTCATGTTATGATAAAGGTAGTGACATAGTTGATAATATTGATGATTTCATACATGTTGGAAGACGTAAGAGGGATGTGATTGGTTCTGATGAGGACCCCATTTATGATATGGAAGTATATCTTTGAATGTTTCATTTACAACAATCATATGATGTTCCTAATAATTTTGACATTTGGCAACAAGATGATGATATACTTACAAAAGTTTTCCAAGAACACAAGGATGACCCAGTGCAATGTTCTCCTGATGATATTTGGTCATACCTTGAGGATTTTGATGAGTATTCCTTTGAGAACTTAGATTTATTCTATGCAGAAGATTATAAATCATTGTTGTACTCAAATTTTGATAAAGGTGAGGACGTTTCTTTCTTGAAGCATGATACTTGTGACAAGGTTGTACAACTCCCTCTGATTGATTTACCTTGTTATGTAACTAAGGATGTAGTTGGGGAACATGTCTCTTGTTTCAAGTTTTCTTTATGAAAAAAATTTCCATTATAATTCAAGGAGAGGTTGAATTCTTTAATAAGTTTATTATCTCAATCTTTCATCTTTCCCCTAAGAAGTTGTCAGTTGCCATCTAAGTTCTTGTTAATCCCTTCTCACGCACTAGGGAGTGATGATATCCAAGGTAGTCAACCCTCAAACTCTTTGAGCCAACCCTTTGATTCCTTGACCTCTCACGACCCTTTTTTGAGATGGATTGATCACTTTTATGCAAGGGTGACTTGGCATTATTTTTTCCCTCCCTCCCGCATCCATGAGTTAGACTTTACAAATTCCTATGATATAATGCATGCTCTAACTCATGTTTATTTTGTGCTTGACTTATTATTTATTTTTTTCATGATGAAGCATAGAGGCAAGTTTTATGACACATTGCTAGCGTGGTTGTACTGGTTGTATGCTTATACCTAGCATTTGACATGTAAGAATAAGTAAGTAGAGGTAGGTAGGGATTTGTATCCATTGTACATACTGTTAGGACTTGATAATTTCTTTGAGTTGTATCAAAGAAATCCCTGAGGTAACTATTTCAACCAAATTTAGATTATATTCTGACCTATACAACCAGAGATGGCTCTCTCATATGTCTAATGACTAGTAATAAGTTGAATATTTCATCAATCAATGCACAGAGGTCATATTTTGCAATAGGACAAGTTTATTTATTTTTTAAAAGGGATGGTAGGACAAGAAAAAGAGAAAGTATCATTGGGCAATGGAGTCAAATTCTGAAAACAAGAGAAACCAATGACTTAGTGACTGAACTTGAGAGGATAAAGGATAAATAAGAAATAGTCTTTCAGTTAAAAAACATTTTTTGTGGCGGGAGAAAAACACATGAAGCAACTCGGAGCACCGCTAATGATGAATTCAGAGTTAGCTTAGAAGAAACACAATTTGTCTAAATGGTGTGAATCTAGAGCACTGTGCAGTGAATTCTAGATTCGAAATCACGTTCTGAATTAGACAGAAATTTACAGATGTGAATCTAAGAGAACATGAAATAAAATATAAAAAGAAAGAATACAATACATCAGAATACCACCCTTAGAATATTTTCGTCAAATCTTCAGGACCTTTGCATTAAGTTTCAATCAAAGTCGAAAGCTACATTCAATAGTTACTGTCTAAATTATTTTCCCAACCAACCTCTTTTACATAAAAATGATCCCCATATATAGAAAAATAATTTCACCCTTGGTTGCTAGGTTCAAACTACTCTCTCCTAGAATCATGGATCTGATTTCTTTGAAAGAGAAAAATAACTTCAATGGATTCACTAAAAATAGAAAACCCGACTTTTCCAAATCATAATTGTAACTGAAATATTATTTAAAATCATTGATCATGATAAAAACAATAGACCATATGGTTGTGATGAGTCATCATGTTCATTTCTGGACACTCTATCACCCGTGCACAACAAGTCTACTAGGCAACAATAACCTACAACAAAAAACGTAGTGGATTGCGCAACAAAATGGGAAACTAGGGGTTAAATATGATATCATATCTCACTAATAAAAAACTATTTTTTGAAACAGAGAGAGTTTTTTTATTTAAGCTCGTTATAAAGAAAAACCTCTCTCGATTTCTTTAAATGCATCTCCATCTGAAAGGAATACGTGTCGCAAAAATATGTCTCAGACAGGAAATCATGAAAAATGAAAAATAGGGCTCAAATATTCCTTCAAATCTCCCAAAATATGAAACATTTTTCAAATACGAGAGAGTTTTTCCTTATTTTATTTGTCCTGAACAAACAAATCTTAGGGATTTTCAAAATTCCTCTCCAGTTGGTTAGAAAGTGATCTTTAAGTTGACCACTAAACCTATCAATTTGTGCAGTGCGACCTGTAGCCTGTGCATAGGAAAATCCTCTGCGTGAAAACCTCCTCTGTGTGAAAGCATCCCCTGTGTGAAAGCATCCTCTACGTGAAAAATCCTTTACATGAAAAAATCCTTTGCATAAAGAAATCCACTGCACAATGACATCCTCTGCATGAAAACATCCTATGTGTGACAACATCCACTATGTGACGACCCACTACGAGACAAAATCCAGTGCACGATGTCATCCTTTGTGCGACAACATCCTATGCAGGCCAACATCCCATGCACGATGAAATCCATTGTGCGATGAAATCCACTGTGTGATTACATCCTCTGCTTGACAACATCCTATGCGCGACGTCATACCATGCATGACAACCCACTGCGCGATGAAATCCATTACGTGACAAAATCCACTGGTTGAGGAATTCCACTACGCGACAAAATTATTTGCACGGTGAAGTGCGCTGCACAACATGTAGAAAATTTTGCAGCCCACAGTTGCAAATGGAAATGGAAATAATAAATGATAAGCTTCATTTTGAAACTAACCATTGGATATGTTAGATTATGCCAAAAATAAAAACAATATGGGTGCTAACATGTATGACTTTGCAAATTGTTGACAAACCTCTAAACTTAGCTATCAAAATCATGGCGCTAACAACTGGCGCCAATGGGGATGCTATCCTCCCTGTGAGGTAGAAAAGAAAAGTAGACCAGGCTCCTATCCATTGGAATACTCCCAAAATCAACTTTCCAACTGTAACTTGTAACATGCATCTGCTGAAAACTCAAAGTTGTATATGCTCCAAACTTAAATATGAAACTAAGATGAAAATAAAAACTGTAGATTGCTAAAATAAACAGATTGTTAAAATAAATGCTCGTAGTACCAAGCTTATTCGCATGCCTACCTACCCTAACTACTGAAAAATATGCCAATCAAGTGAAATCAAAATGACAATGCAACCATGCAAGCACTTTATCCATTTTTTTATTTCTTTTCACATGCTTTCTCCAAATCCTATTTACTAATAAGTCATTCAAAAATTTATCTATAAATTCAAATCTCAAAAAATTAAAAACAACGGGATTGTTTGCCACCTCCGACAAAACTGCAAATGGATCCTCCAAAACATACATAAAACAACAATCATGTTTCACCCCTTCCACTGCATCTTCATGTAATTCAACCTGTTGATTACCACAAAAGGATGAAAAATATGTTGAGACTACTGGAAACAACAATCTTCTGAATAAGAAGATAGGGTTGGCTTAAATGAAACCCCTAGTGACAAGCAATCCATATCTAACATTGATGTTGATTGAACATCATGTTTATTTCCAAGATGGTAGTTGATCACAAGCTGCAAATCTGAACTGAAATAACCTTCCATGTAATCAACAATAGGGTCATTAAAAGTATGAGAAGGTTGTTGGTACTCTTCACTAATAAAAATTTTCTCATGTAAAACAATGTCACTGTGAATGCAATCAGAATTCATTACTTCCTCTATTATCTCATGATTTACTTTCAACAATTCAAAGGAAGAAAAACATAATGGAAGACAATTTTCAACTGCAAGTCCACTACTTTCATCATATTCAACATCATGCCTGGAGGATTTCTCATTTGAAACATTATAAAAATTTTGCTTCAACAATTTGAATGACGCAAAACACAATGGCAAGGTTATTTCACCTAATTCGAAATTTCTTCATTTTCTTCACTACTTTCATATGCACATTTTTCAATTTCTTTGGATTGTTGAACATATTTTCAGATTCATCTTCGACCAATGGTTGCAATTTTGAACTGACAAGACCTTCTACAAAACAAGTAATATGTTCATCAAACACATGAGAATATTGCTGCAATTTCTTGCCAATTTGTTCTAGTGAATCAATGTGATTTGGAATCAACACACATTCCTTTGCTTCAGTGATGATCTTAGAATTTTCTTTCAACAATTTAAATGAAGAAAAGCATAAAGGTAAAGAATTTTCTTCAGCTAATTCAATACTTTCTTCTTTGTAACTGTGATATGTAGGATGATTGCTCTCATTACACTGTTGAAAAGGAACATTTTATGGTAGAGAACATGTAGTTGGTTGTTCTAGGAAGTCAAAACCATAATCATCATCATATTCATCATATATTGGAAAATCAGCAACATCTGCAATGTCATCTAACAAGAAAAATCTTGGGACATCAACCTTCTCTTCAACAAGATGATTTGCAAATTCATTTTCTTGGTTGTCTACCATTGAATACATAAAATAATCATCCCTGTGCTTATGATGAGATAGATTAGAAGCTAAATTAGCACCTTCTTTTTTCAATAAGTGGAATGTAATCCTTTGCAAAATCATCAACATTTAAAGCTTCAAAAGGACATATGATATTATTAAGCCTCTTCTCAAGATTCAAATCAACTATTTTTTGTTCATATTCACTGTCATGTTCTTTAGCATCCAACTCCTCATTTCAAATCTATTTACATGCTTGAATATTGTTTTGAATCTCCTGAGCATCATTAAAAATTTGTTGCAAGGTCTTAGATTATTTCCATCAGAAGGAAAGACAAATCCGGATGAAAGGATGTTGCATAATGGAGCATGGAAATAGCTTTAGTGGGTTGAATTTTGTTAGGGAGTTTATAATAAAGACTAGAAAACCTCCTATTGAAATTTGAGATGGTTTCATATTTCATTCTTCTCATGGCATAAAAATATGAAAGGTGTAGATCCCATCACTTTATCTCATCCCAAAATCTATGGAAATCTTCCCTCAATTCATCCCACGAGCAAATCGACTAAGGGTGAAAATGTCTAAACCATGCTTTGGCATCTCCTTGTAAGGACTGAGAAAAGGCCCTCATAGACACATCATCATGTTCAATCTCAAAAAGTTCTATAAAATGCTCAAAGACCTAAATATGTTTTTCAGTTGACTTTCCATCAAGCTCTCCATCGAACCGAGGAAGCTACTTATAATGTTTCAGAGGAAAGTCATGAAGGATAGAAGGAAATATAAGAGGACTACATATTTCTTGAATATTGGAGGGTGTAGGATTACGAACAGAAGGTACACGCTCAACCTTGGTTTTATTAATCTCACAAGAATGATCATGAACATCATATGGCTCAGAGGAAGGATCTTGGTGAATATTAGTTATACAAGAAGGAGGTATACCTATAGTTTTCCATGGGGTATATACAAGGGTAGATCTCTGGGATTCATTTGAATGCAGTAGGTGAAAAAATATTCTTTTGAAAAACTCAGGAAAGGACAAGAAGATATTGATAAAATAGAAAAGTACTTATTGGACTAAACTCAAACTTGAGTAATTGATTTTTCCTTACTGCTCTTCCACATCTCTATCAACAGGTTTCATTCTCCAGTGGAGTCTTTGAATCACAATTGAAGCTTGATTGGAGTCGCCATGAAAAATTTATCTCTGGATTCTTCTGCCAGTGGAATCAAATTCAAATGATTTCTGATGTGTGGAGTCGCCAGAGCATAAATAAAGCCAATATGTGCCTAAGTGTATGTTTCTCTCAGACCTTAGAACTCAACCATGTCATTCTTTCCTAGGGAAAATTTCAATTTCATCCCCGACAACGGCGCCAAAATGTTAGAACTCAATAATTTCTTTGGGTTGTATCAAGGAAAGCCCCGAGGTAACTGTTTTAACCAACTTTATATTTTATTCTGATCTATACAACTAGAGAGGGATCTCTCATATGTCTAATGACTGGTAATAACTTGAATATTTCATCAATAAATGCACAGAGGTCAGATTTTTCTATAGGACAAGTTTATTTTTGTTTTAAAAGGGATGGTAGGACAAGCAAAAGAGAAAGTACCATTGGGAAATGGAGTCAAATTCTGAAAATGAGAGAAACCAATGAACTAGTGACTGAGCTTGAGAGGATAAAGGCTAAATAATCAATAGTGTTTCAGTTAAAAATAATTGTGTGTGGCAGGAGAAAAACACATGAAGCAACTTGGATCACCATTGAGGATGAATTCAAAGTTAACTTAGAAGAAACACAGTTTGTCTAAATGGCGTGAATCTAGAGCATTACGCAGTGAATTCTAGATTCGAAATCACATTCCGACTTAGACAGAAATTTACAGATGTGAATATAAGATCACAGGAAATCACATACGCAAATAAATCATACAATACATCAGACTGCCACCATTAGAATCTTTTCGTCAAAGCTTTAGCACCTTTTCATTAAGTTTCAATCGAATTCGAAATCTACATTCAATAGTCACTGTCTACATTGTTCTGCCAACCAACCTCTTTTACATGAAAATGATACCCATATATAGAAAACTAATGTCTCCCTTGTATTCTAGGGTCAAAATACTCTCTCCTAGAATCATGGATATGATTTCTTTGAAAGAGAACAATAACTTCAATGGATTTACTAAAAATAGAAAACCCGACTTTGCCAAATCATAATTGTAACCGAAATATTCTTTAAAATCATTGATCATGATAAAAAAAATAGACCATGTGGTTGTGATAAGTCATCATGTGCATTTATGGACACTCTGGCACACCTGCACATCAAGTCTTCTATGCAACAATAACCTACAATGAAAAACGCAGTGGATTGAACAATAAACTAGGAAAATAGACGTTAACAATCACATCATATCTCACTAATAAAAGGTTGTTTTTCTAAAATGAGAGAGGTTCTTTTATTTAGGTGCATTATAAAGTAAAACCTCTCTCTTTTTCTTTAAATGCATTTCCCACTGTCCGGAATACGTGTCACAAAAACATGTCTCGAACAGGAAATCATGAAAACTAAAATATAGGGCTCAAATATTCCTTTGAATCTCCCCAAATATGAAAGTTTTTCAAATATGAGAGAGGTTTGTCTTACTTGGTTTGTCCTGAACAAAAAACTCTCGGTGATTTTCAAAATTCCTCTCCAGTTGGTGAGAAATTGATCTTAACTTGACCACTAAACCAGTCAATTTGTGCAACGCGACCTATAGCCTGTGCACAGGAAAATCCTATGCATGAAAGCATCCTTTGTGTGACAAGATCATTTGCATGATAGAATCCTTTGCACGATGAAATCCACTACCCGATGACATCCTATGCATGACAACATCCACTACATAACGACCCACTGCGCGACAAAATCCACTGCATGACAAAATCCACTACGCGATGACATCCTCTGCGTGATAACATCATATGCATGACAACATCCCATGCACGAAGAAATCCACTACGCAATGACATCCTCTGTGCAACAACATCCTACTTGTGAAAACATCCCATGCGAGACAACCCACTGCGCGATGAAATCCAATGCGCGATGAAATCCATTGTGCGATGAAATCCACTATGCGACAGAATCCTTTCCACGTTGAAGTGCTCTTCGCAGTGTGTAGCAAATTTTGCAGCACGAAGTTGCAAATGGAAATGGAAATAATAAATGATAAGATTTCTTTTGAAACTGACCATTGGAGATGTTAGATGATGCCAAGCATAAAAACAATATGGGTGCTAACTGGCATGACTTTGCAAATTGTTGACAAACCTCTAACCTTAGCTATGAAAATCATGGTTCTAACATATAGCATTGCATTTCCTATTATTATAGTTGTAGTTGAATTTGCATATTATTTTGTCTTACTTGTATATATTTATCCTCATAATCAAATCTTATACTGGAGATGCTTTTATCATATATGGATGGGGGCTGATATCACAACCCTAGGGATTACTAATATCTTTTGTTGATATTTAGCAAGCATGGGTCATACCATAGATGTTGAGGTTCTCATGCGCTCTATGGTGAGCACATGTCCTCTAGTTGGAGCCAGGTGTTATCCCCTAGCCTAGGGATAACTAAGGAGATTGCGTCTTGAGGCCCACACGTCGTAGACATGGAGTATTGAGAGTAAAACGAAATACGCATGGCCCGAGAGGGCCCCTTGTTTCTTTAGTGCAGTCCACATATCACCAGCAACAGTATCCATCACACCATCCTGGTCCTAAAGTAGCAGTGAGTCTTTCTCCATGAGGTAATGAGTCTGGGTATCGTCGTATGTATCCCTCTAATTTTTGAAGCACTTAAACATGTTGTATTTAATGCTTCTTCATTTCATTACGTTTTCTTGGAAATTATTCTCTTTGCCTCATTCAAACCTGGAAGGGTGACATTGTACCCTAGTAAGTTGATTTCCCTTTAGGATGGGTTGCTACTGTCTTGATACTTAAAGATTCATCATCCCTTCCCTCCATACTTACCACTTTCCATCTTTATTCCTTTCATCTTCCCTTTCCTTTTGGGCCCTGATATTTTGACCTAAAATAATTAAAGGTCAACGTTTTGCATAAATAAACATAAAGTGACATTCATTTTCATAATAACACATCACACACAAGTGGTTGTTTGAAATGTTTTCCCTCTTTAAGGGTTATTGTCTTAAATAAACAGTGCACACCACTTGGGAGAGATTTATGGTGGTGTATTTTGACATTTTTCATGGTGGAATGGTCTTCAACTAGGGTTTGACTAGATTATTCTTGGTGATGTAAGTGGAAAATATGCATTTGTATTCATGGTATGGATGTTTTTGGTAAAATTTACTTGTTTCATGTCTAAGATTATGAAACTTCTTGTTTAAACCTTAGGGGATAAAAAACAAATGCTTCTCTCTCTCCATAAATATTCCACTAGCTTGATCTTCGAAATTATACATTTTCTTGGGAGTGATTATTAAAGACTTAAAGTGCTAGCTCTCTATTAATAACATTCTAGCAAAACCTCCTTTAAAGGGGAATATGCTTGAGGCCTTGAACTGCCAAAACCTATTTCATTTACTCCTTCCCTTAGCTAATCATTATCATTATTTTATTTCCCAAGTGATATCGCTACTATTATTGACTCCATAAGCCCCTAAAAGACATTGATTTCTACACTCTTGTGGATGGATGAGATCAAACAAATTTTCATACTCGCTTCTTGAAACTTTCACTAACACTAACAAACATATTATTGTTTCTATAATTTTTGTTACAACCTTTATTTATTAGCCTTAATAAGCATACTAACAATTAAAACTAACCCAGAAATTTGCATTCGCCTAGGTTCTATTATCCCAATGCTCTAGTCTTCCTTTGCTAGTGTTCTAAGTGCAAATTCCTAAAATTTTTTGAGTTTCTTTATTATTTTGTAACCATTTTTACATCTATAATTGCATCCCCTTAACATCACTCAAACCATCTATAAAACCACCCAACACTTGTACTAGGAAAACTATTATCATTACATGCTAAATTTTTGTTTAAATTGCCTAATTTAAGTACTTTATGAAGTGGTTTTGTTTTTATCATAATTATTATTTTACTGTTGTTGCAAGTGCTTTGACAGCCTATTCAAGTCAATTATTGGCTTATTTTAAACTTGAAATTGTGAGTGAAAAAATACTATCAAAGTTACAAAGTCTTTATATCATTTTTGTGATCATAACTTACAATTTCTCGACATATTTGTTCTTTCTATAGATTTTATCTTGTGGTGTTTCAATAGCATATTTATATCTTGAAGTCACTGATTTGAAACATTGATATCATTTCTTATTGCTAAAGTTTTTTGTTTCATTGGTAAAGGGAAGGTACGATTCATTCACTTTTCATTTTTCCCACTTGAACTTTACCCAATGATTTCTTTCCTCGAGTGGCCTAGAGAGAGGAGTGGGTTTTTACCTGGTCGTTTTATCCTTCATCAATAAAATAGGTCTTGGAAAATCTCCCTTGGAGTGATTTTCTTCTCCTCCTAAACATAAATAGGTATCCTATCGAGGTGACAGTGATAGGAATACCTGTGTGTTACGTCAATCTAGTCCTACCTGTCTTTAGGCTTTGGGCACGTATATATTTTGCGATAACATTTTTGGTGTCGTTGTCGAGGAACACTGAGTCAATATTCCTCAACGACACTTTTTCCATAAGAATTTCCCTCAAAGATTTCAACTTATGAATCTTACATAGTGACTCCACTAAGGTTGATTCCCTCACTCCCTTTGATAATCCTTAAAAGGATATCTGGCGACTCCAATGACCTTTCCCAAGGTACCACCTTACGCTCAAGCTTGAATTATTTCCAAGATATGGAATCATGGTGCCCTGGGAACAAGTGTTTCTGAATATTGATTTTGAAATTTTTCAACGATACCCACATTATTTTGATATAAAATGTTTAAACAACTCTCCAAGATTCGGAGGCCTCCCAATTACTCACATTGTAGAATTATTGAAGTATATAAGTGAGATAGAATTTGAAGGGGAGGATATTCTGGTAAAATTGTTCACACTTTCCTTGTCGTCCTTTTTGAAATATTGGATTAAGGGTTGTTGCGAAGATAACAGTATATCATGTTTCGTAGACCTCATGAGTAGGTTTATTGATTTTTTGAAACCACAACGCCAGATAGATGAATATGCCCTTCAAAATATCGAAATATCCCTAGAGGACGAAGGATTCACCATTAAGATTGTGAAATATCACAGGGATGTGTACCATACTCAATACCAAGAACCCTCTGATATAGAAGGAGAGATTTATGAAGAAGGTTGCTAACCCCTTTAAGAGGATCAATATTTTTCCCATGATTCAATAGATTATAGAATGCAGTAAATACTTGACTAAAGAAGTGAGTTATGAGGAACAGGATCAATAGTTTTCCCATGATTCAATAGAATGTAGTAAAGACTTGACTAAAGAAGTGAGTTATGATGATGAAGCACTAGTATCCACTCCTCCGTCTGATGAAGCTCTCAAAGATCCTATCTCTCCTTCACAGGACAAAGAGAATGATGTGAATAATTTTCCTTTCCAGGTTTTTAATGAAACTTTACTCTATGATTCCGAAGGTGAATAAGTAAAGGAACCCTAGGAAGAGCTAAGTCCTTCATTTTTTGATGAAGGAAAAATGATTATTAAAGAAATGAGTCTTGGTGATGATGTATTGGATGCTATTCCATTTCATTAAGTCATCCAAGATTTTGATGCTCCTTCATAGAAAGAAGTGAACACAGTAAGTTATTTCATTTTCCAAGATTTTGATGATGCTTTATTTTATGATTTGGAAAGTGAAGAAGTATTAGAGGAGCCCTTGGATACATTAAATCCTTCATTTTATGATAAAGGTAGTGACATGGTTGATAATATTGATGACTTCATACATGTTGGAATATGTAAGTGGGATGTTATTGGTTCTGATGAGGATCCCATTTATGATATGGAAGGATATCTTTGAATGTTTCCTTTACAACAATCATATGATCCTAATAATTTTGACATTTGGCATCAAGATGATGATATACTTACAGAACTTTTTGAAGAACACAAGGATGACCCAATGCAATTTTCTCCTGATGATTTTCGTTCATACCTTGAGGATTTTGATGAGTATTCCTTTGAGCACTTGGATTTATTATATGAAGAATATTATCAATCGTCGTTGTGCTCAAATTTTGATAAAGGTGAGGATGTTTCTTGTCTGAAGCATGATACTTGTGACAAGGTTGTCTAGCTCCCTTCGATTGATTTACCTCGTTATGTCACTAAGGATGCAGTTGGGGAACATGTCTCTTGTTTCAAGTATTCTTTAGGGAAAACATTTCCATTATAATTCAAGGGGAGGTTGAATTCCTTCAGAAGTTTATTATCTCAATATTTCAGCTTTCCCCTAAGAAGTTGTCAATTTCCCTCTAAGTTCTTGTTAATCCCTTCTCAGACCCTAGGGAGTGATGACATCCAAGGTATTCAACCCTCAAACTATTTGAGCCAACCCTTTGAGTCCTTAACCTCTCACGACCCTTTTTTGAGATAGATTGATCACTTCTCTGGAAGGATGACTTGGCATGATTTTGTCCCTCCCTCCCACCTCCATGAGCTATACTTTACGACTTCCTATGATATAATGCATGTTCTAACTCATGTTTATTTTGTGCTTAACTTTTCATTGTTTTTTTTTCATGATGAAGTACAGAGGAAGGTTTTATGATACATTGCTAGAGTGGTTGTACTGGTTGTATGTTTATACCTAGCATTTGACAGGTAATAATAGGTAAGTAGAGGTAGGTAGTAATTTGTATCCATTGTATATACCATTTCATTTCATATTAGTATAGTTTTAGTTGCATTTGCATATTATTTTGTCTCACTTGTATATATGTATGCTCATAATAATATGTTAGACTGGAGATGATTTTATCATATATAGATGAGGGGTGATATCACAACCCTATGGATTACTAATATATTTTGTTGAGATTCAGAAGGCATGGGTCATACAAGAGATGTTGAGGTTCTCATGCGCTCTATGGTGAGCACATGTCCTCTAGTTGGAGCTAGGTGTTATCCCCTAGCCTAGGTATAACTAAGGAGATCATGTATTGAGGCCCACATGTCATAGACATGGAGTACTGAGAGTAAAATGACTTAAGCATGGCCTCAGAGGGCCCCTCATTTCTTTAGTGCAGTCCACATATCACCATCAGTAGTATCCATCACACCATCCTGGTCCAAAAGTAGCAATGAGTCTTTCTCCATGAGGTGATGAGTTCAAGTATCATCATATGTATCCCTCTAATTTTTGAAGCACTTGAACATGTTGTATTTAATCCTTCTTTATTTCATGATGTTTTCTTGGAAATTATGCTCTTTGCCTCGTTCAAACCTGGAAGGATGACACAGTGCCCTAGTAAGTTGATTTCCATTTAGTATGGGTTTCTATTGGGTGGATATTTGAATATTTATTGTATGTTCCCTCCAAACTTACCACTTTACATATTTATTCCTTCCATATCCCCTTTCATTTTTGGCATTGGGATTGGATACACTATGAAGGATTGTACCTTACCTTGTGGGAATAAGGGACTAAAGGCCTAGATGGTAAAATTAGCTCGAAAGAGTAAAAGCCAATTTTGAAACCTTCAATATGATTCTCCCAAGGATCCCTGAGAAATTAGTGAAATGCTTCTCAGTAAGAAAAGGGGACCCACAAACATAATGTTGGAAAACTAAGAGGGGGGGGTGAATCAGTTGTTTACAAAGATTGAATAATTATACTTATTTTTAATTCTTTACAAAGAACTCAATGACAATCACAATGATGCAGGGAAATAAGCAATAGCATATTCAACATCAGTCACACATATGAGATACACAGAGACATATTTTCTTGAGGAAACCCATACAGGATAAAAACCTCTTCTTCTTTATATGATAAGTAATATTTACATTATTTACATTATCATGCATATGAGCACCTACTCATTGTGAGGATAGAACCTCTGTTTTTGCAAGTTGCAACTTGCTGAGAGCACCAACTCTCTGTTTTCTCTAGCACCTACTAGAAGGAAGCACCAACTCCCTGGTTTCTTTAGCACCAACTAGAAGGACGCATCAACTCCATGTGTTCAAGCACCCACTTGAACCTCTGAGGACACCAGTCCTCCCTAGCACCTCCCAACCACCCTGAAATATAAATTCTTTGTTACTAACACTTATTACAGCGAGATAACGTTCTTCTATGGCTTACCAGCCTTGTCGTTGTTCTGTTACACTGCTCTGCTTTGTCTACATCAGTGTCTTCTTCACACCCCTTGCACTTTCTATTCTTCTACCTTTTATGCTCTCTGCGCCATGTCCCTTCAATGCATCATTCCTCTTTTGTGTATTATTGTTGCTGTGATTTGCCTCCTTCCTCACACCTCAATCACACCCAACAAAAACCCGCCCATATCTTCTGTGTTCTCCATTCTTATAGTCTCTGTACCTTCTACATACGCTATGCGCAATGCTTCTACATGTCTTCATAGTGAGTGCTATGTCTGATCATCATTACAACTTCTCATCTTCTATGGCAGTTTTACTCACGCATTCATCATCAATGGGTGTTCTGTCTAGATTTCTCAGCTTCTCTGGAAGTTGAGACTCATTGTATTCTTTGTCTTAGACGAGCTTATCCTTTTTGTTTTCAGCTACAGACTTTAGTCCACTTCCATTTGTCAATCGCCTATATCAATAGTCCTCATTCCACTGGAAGATGCCTTGAGACTCTTCATCTTCTCTGGCGATCACACTGAGGCCTCTTCGAGTCCTCTGGCAGAGACCATCATTTGTTTTTTAGTTGTTACACTAAGAAGCACAACAGTATCCCTGCAATCTTATTCAACTTCACCTACACCATTGGATTGAATTCATAGAATCTTGTGTTTATTTCTTCATTTCTCACTTGGGCATTTCGGGATCCCCGTGGTGGAGGAATTTAGTACTCTCCATTTCCATACCCCCGAAAATGGATTGAAACGTGTCGAATAGCTTCCACCTGTCAGTCTAATTCATGACTTACATGTGCCTAAAATTTTGAATCATCTTGACACTTGTCATTGCCTGATTGTGCCACGTGTCCTTAGCTGACGTGGTTTGCTGACGTGTTTGTTTCGGGATTTCGCATTTCGTCACTTCGGGACTCCTTATGATGAGAGTATATGACTTCTCCATCTTCCCATAACCGAAATCCCGATATCATGTGCCTGCTTTTGGAATTTTGGCGTTTAGCTTTTCAACACTTCGGGACTCCTGATGTTGAGAGTCTCTGACTTCTCCATCTCCCGGTATCCGAAATCCTAGTATCCATTACTTCGAGTGATGCACCTATTTTGGGTTTTCGAGATTTCACATTTCGGCACTTTGGGACTCCTGATGTTGAGAGTTCTTGACCTCTCCATCTCCCAGTATCTGAAATCCTGGTATCCATTACTTCGAGTGATGCGCCTGTTTCGGGCTTTCGGGATTTCACATTTTGACACTTCGGGACTCCTGATGTTGAGAGTTATTGACCTGTCCATCTCTCGGTATCCGAAATCTTGGTAGAGAGTCTTTGTCACTTCGCGATTTATCATTTCGGTTTTTCGTGACTCTGGGTTTCTTGACGATGAAGAGTTTTGACTCTTCCAACTCCCGGTACCCGAAACTCTTTGTTTAAGTGCCTATTTTGGGGATTTCGGGATTCCTGATTTTGGGATTCCGAAACTCTTGTGTTGAAGGGTCTCACCACTCAATTTCTCGGTATCTGAAACTCCGAACTGAAGTTGTACCAACACTTCTGATCTTGCATGTTTTATGATTTTGAGGGCCCACTTCTCCTAGCACTTTAACAAATGTGTAGGTTCTCCTGGATCCGACGATCATTGTTGCTTCTCTTCCCACGCTCACGCATATTCCTTACTTAGAATAATTTCAAAGTGTCAAAGGCCTCGACCTTTGATCCTCCTGAGATCCTGAGTATGCCATCTCTCTTAAGCTTACTTTGTTCCTATTTTTCCATCGTTGCACACTCTGATATTTCCATCAATGACAAGAATACTCTGCCTATAAAACATGCCAACAATCTCCCCCTTTAGCATTAATGGCAAGCCTGAGTGTCTTCGCTAATTCGTTTGGACCTCCAACCGTAGCATCTGGCCCGGACCACTCCTTTTCTCCCCCTTTGACATCAATTTCAAAGAAAACATTCTCCCCCTGAGTTGTTGCAGTAATTTTAGGAGGCATTAGATATTCAAACAATACAAAACTCCCCCTAACACGATGGAATCTTTTAGGTATGAGACGAAATGACACCCAGCTTCTGTCGGAGATATTCAAAAGGTGTCTTAGCTAGAGGTTTAGTAAAGATGTCTACAATTTGTTCAGTGGTTGGAATGTACTGGACCTAAACAACATGATTAGTGACCTGCTCTCTCAGAAAATGGTATTTTATGGGAATATGCTTGGTCTTGGAGTGGAATATAGGATTCTTAGACACACTGATGGCACTAGTGTTATCACAATGAATTGGGATCGGTGCAACATATTTTAACTCCAAGTTTGCAAGTTTCTGAATCATCCATAATACCTGAGTGCAACAGGTGGCAGCAGCAATGTACTATGCCTTTGTGGTTGATAAATAAATGGAACCTTGTTTTTTACTAATTCATGCTACTAATGAGTCACCCAGGAAGAATGTTCCTCCATTGGTGTTTTTTCTCTCATCAAAACAGTTTGCCCAATCTACATCTGAATAAGAAGTTAACTGAAAAATTCTGATTTATGGGATACCACGGACCATAAGTCATTGTTTCTTTCAAATACCTGAATATTCTTTTGACAGCATGCAAATCACTCTGTTCAGGTGCATACTGAAATCTTCCTACCATTCCTACAACATGCATTATGTCTAGGCAAGTTGTTGTGATGTACAACAGGCTTCCTATCATTGATCTATATGAACTTTGATCAAAATCAGGTGAGTCATCATCCTTTCTTAATTTGCATCCAGTAACCATAGGTGTACTCACAGGTTTGGAGTCTTCCATTTGAAATTTTTTCAGCATTTCTCTTAGATATTTTTCTTGAGAAATGAACACCCCTTTAGACCTTTGATTAATTTGCATCCCAAGAAAAAATGACAGTTCTCCTATAATGGACATTTCAAACTCAGATTCCATGGCAGAGGCAAACCATTGTACCAATGGATCCTTATTACATCCAAAGATGATGTCATCTACATAGACCAATATGATGAGCAAATTATTATCCTCTGTTTTAATATATAGATTATTGTCAGTTGTTCCTCTCTTGAACCCTTTGTCTTTGAGATACGTATCCAGTCTGTGATACCAGGCTCGAGGGGCTTGTTTTAACCCATATAAGGCTTTCTTCAGCTTGCATACTAAGTCAGGGTTATCAAACAATTTGTAACCCTCTAGTTATTCCATATAGACTTCTTCACTTAAATCTCCATTTAGAAAAGCTAACTTGACATCCATTTGATAGACTTTAAACCTTTTATGACAAGCATAGGCAAGAAACATTCTAATAGCTTCTAATATTGATACGGGCACAAATGTTTCATCATAATCCAGTCCTTCTATTTGAGCATATCATTTACAAACTAACCTTGCTTTGTTCCTGACAACTTGTCCTTTCTCATTCAACTTATTTTTAAAGATCCATCTGGAGCCAAAGACGTTTTTACCTTCAGGTCTATGAACCATCTCCCACGTATTGTTTTTCTCAATATGATCAAGTTCATCATTCATTGCTTTAACCCAGTGGTCATATTTGTTGGATTCATTGAAATTCTTGGGTTCCAGAATGGATATGAAAGCTATATGATATTGTTTGGTGGTTTTGATTAGCTTTCTCCTAGTTTGTACACTTTTTTCTTTTTCTCCAATTATCTGACTTGCAAGATGATTCTTTTGAATGATTCTGGAGGAGGAATTTGAAGTTGACTATTGATTTGACTCTGTCTGAGTGTCTGAGTCTTCATCTGATTCAGAGTCTTCATTTTCTGATTCTTGGACCTATCCATCTTCATCTTTAGTTGTGTCTTATGTAGAAGACTCATTACTGTACATCTCTCTTGCTGGGATTCCTTCATCAACTTTTACATCAATACAGTCAACCATTTTATGCAGCCTCTTATTATAGCATATGTATCCTTTACTATCTGTAGCATAACCCAAGAAGATACCTTCATCATCCCTGTCATCATATTTACCAAGGTTCTCATCATTATTCTCTATGTAGCATTTACTCCCAAAGACTTTGAAGTGTTTAATTGAAGCAGGTCTCCCA